>CAODLS011214104.1:0-17661 GCA_948243855.1 Flueggea neowawraea
TTCTTTCTTCACTTTGCCATATTACCTTGTTTGTGCAACCAAACAAGGCCTTTGGTAAAGGCTTTAAGAGAGTCCCTATTTGATTTCTAAGATGAGGTTGAAGAAACTTTGAGTCTTTTGTCTTGAAAGAATTTTTATACAAACAAAGGTGGGGTAAGAGAGAGGCATACATGTATTCTTCTTATTTCAATTTTTATTATATTTAGTATTCCTTTTTATTTGATGTTAGCTATTGCTTTATTAAAAAAGTGGGGCAAGGAAAGCTGGAGTGGTGGGCAGTGTTTTCAGCCCTTAATTAATCAATAAACAACTAGGTTAATTATGTAGGAGCTCATATATCAATAGCTTCCTTAATTTGGGGTGACATTGGGATTGTTTTGGAATTAGGGTTAGGGTAGGATTAGGGTATAATAGCACTATTTGTCTATTTCATGTTATAATCATGCTTTCTCTTTTCTAGTGCAATAATAAACTTAATTATAAAACATAAATCTGTATATATAACGCAACAATTCGAGTAAAATAACAAAGGCATTCTTGGCCATAACTTTTTTAGCCCTACAGTACTGTTTTAGCAATATTTTTTTACATTTTTGTCCTACACTGTATACACTATAAACTTAGAGGCTGTCATATATATATATATATATTTGCACTCGGCGCTCATGCCCTATCAAGTTCTTAGAGAATTAGAAATAAGCAAATGGAAGACTGAATGTCAACTCGAAACAAGTTTGAATATAAAATTTAATAATAATTTAGATATTACTTTCATATATATATATATATATATATTTATATTATATATATATTTATATTATATATATATTAAAAAATAATTCATTAAATACTTTGTATAAAAATTTTACATAAAGATGAGTTATTACTATAATGTATATTATTTAGATAAATTTATCGTTGAGTTCATGAGCTCAATTATGTGAATACTTCAAAACTTGATCGGCTCGATCGGTTCATATAGTTCAGAATTAAGTTCAAATGTAACTTAAGGATCAGTAATAACACTTCGAGATTTGAACAGCAAAATTTAATTCAGTTCGTTTCGGTTGGATTGTGCCCGATGTTTTAGTGAGCTATATATTTTAATTTTTATAAATATCATGATATATATCTAGATTTCTAAATAGTAGAGAGAATGTAAGTAAGCCATAAATGCTTTATGAAATAATTGAATGTTGTAAATTTTGGATGGTTTCATTTGTTGTTATACAGGAAGAAATAATTGGAAAGAAGCAAGAGAAAAATTCCCTTTTTCAGGTGAGGTGAGATATATATGAAGATGATGAAAACAGTGAAAATCATAGGATGGATTGACAATCTTTTGACCCAAAAAAAATCATGTAATGCATCCAAAACATTAGTAGGGCCAACAAAATTGAATGAAAATGATGGTTTAGTGGAATCCAAACATGACAGATTTAATACTGTTGCCATCTCCAAATATAAATTAGTACAAAACAATGTAAATTTGTTGAAACAAACAATGTATTGTGACGAATGAGCCGTAACATCATGAGTAGTAGGAGTCGTATAACGTAAAAGAACTTTCATAAAGGACCGTTTGTTTGACTAAAAAAACATTAAACCATTATCCAAATAATGGGTTTGAAAACATGTTGTCAGTTCATAATTGGGAATTAGATAGAAGCTGATTGTCCAAAACTTCCACGGAAGTTGAGAAAGGACGTCTTTTTAATTATGATGATTTTACCAGAAAACAATTCAGAGACGTAAGTATTTGGTTGGATGATTTGGAAGACTAAATTGACCACTTGGGTTGAGGCTGAGTGTTCCACTGGACTGGAGAAGTGGTAGTAAGTCTGTAAACAAGGGGTGGAAAATGAGTGTGGGAGTAGTTGAATTTGAATAACTCAATTTCAATTTTGTGGAAATGATTAGGAAGTGGAAAGTTTAAAAGGATGACCTAAATGCAAAGAATGTCGCTCCTAGCCTACCTAGATCTCGTCTGTTATTGTTACGAGGTGGAGTCATTGTATTGTTCATTGTTCAGTAAAGAGCAATTGATCCTATTCTCGATCTAGTTGTTTGGGATGATGTCCCTTAATGCGGTTGTACCAGCGGTTCAAATTGATGTTGATGAGTCATGTAGTACACAGAGTTCATTTCAAACAAAGAAGATTTTGTCTCCGATCGAATTTAATTTCTTGTATAGAGAACACACACCATATCTGTTCAAAATTGTCGTCACTCTTGTTGAGAAATACGAGTGAGCACTCAAAACCGTCTAGGCCAAATAACCAATTCATCAAAGACATAGCTCTGATCAATTATATATTTGTAACTTGATGATACTGAAATCCGTTCACATTTCACTTTAGTAAGAGCAAACAAATCGAGAATAGAAGAATGTCACACAACGCACACGCTTCCACTCACAAGTCACAAAGGGTGAATCAGAGCAACAATCATACATCAAAGCGCACACACAAATTAAATACAATTGCAATAACTTTATGTAGAGCACTGCAGATTTGGAATAGGCTTTCATTGTTTTATATGAACTGTTGCATCACAGAAGTCTAAATACCATACAGGACAAAAAACTGAAGGACCCAGCAACAAAAAGATGAACTTCAATAATTGGAGGGGTCAAAAGGTTGCTATCCAGAACCATACCATCAAGAGAAGAATTTGAAGAATTTTCTTTTGTATTGAGGAAAAAGAATTCTTCGAATGATAGAACACAAAGAATGATTCCCCAGCTCAATTAGGGGAATAAGTGCTTCTACTGAAAAATCACACTTTCTCAATAATAAATATATGATGATGCCCTGTTTCTGGCAATCTTTTATGCAGAGTATTCTATGATGTAATGATCTTCCTACATCTAAAAAACTAGTGATCAATAATCACTAACTGGGATTTGATTGAACAGCTACACCGCCTTGCCTCTGCATAGCAACCAACGGTTCACTGCATCTCGGACAGCGGAAAGAAGTTGACGCCGCACATCGCATTCGAAGGCAGTAATAACAGTACCTGACAGCAGGAAAAGTTTAGGCTTAGACCAAGCAGACTTAACTTTAGAAAGAAGTTCTAGAATTAGAGATCAGCAATCGTCGAAACATCCCAACAAAGTCACATCTACAAGGTAGAATTATCACTTTATAAAAACAAAACTCACATCCAAGCGTCACCTTAACAAAGACAGCGGTTGGGTTTCAGGCTTGGAGAAAATCAATTACTATTTGTATCCAAAGCTAATGAGGTTACAAGTATATGAGAAATCTGTTACTGGGCCTCAAGACGCTTATTATTTAAGCCCTATGACAAGAGTCAGTAGCAGCTTCCTCAAATTTGAACTAAATGATGGAAACAAAGGATACCTGCGCTGACAAGGAAGGGCACGAAATGGGATAGTTGGTGTTGCCAGGCAAATGGGGCAAGCAACATCATCTCCATTGGAATTTGACGATTTATCCTTTGAGAAAGGGCTAAGAAAGTTTTTTACAGATGATGAATTGAGAAGAGGGAGAAGTAACAGCAACATTTCCTGCAACAGAAGAAAGAAGGCATTACGATGACATGAAAACTGGCACTACAGCACCCAAAGGAGAACTTTGAAAATCTCTACCAACAAAACTTATACTAAAAATACTATTATACTGACCAAAACATCACTCACATAAACAGAAAACCTTGCTAACACATACAAATAAACAGCAGAACATTGTTAACACATTAAACTTATATGATACACATACTGTAGATGATACAATAAATTATTTTATACAAAGAAATAAGCCTAGATCCCTAGTTCATGAAGCTTGGTTAGGTAGATCCTTCTCTACCAGTTGAATCAGTATGTGTTTCATATTTAAGTATGTGTATTGGGAGTTCCAAACTGAGCATATTTAAGTCAAGATAGACATCATTCATAAATTCTGAAGCAAATAAGACAATAAATTCAATGTAGGAAGAATCAATTACCGAAAATTCATTCCACACAAGTTGACGATTCATGTACTCAAAGCTGACTGCTCGGTTCATATTGGGAGTTCCATAAACAAGCCTTGCTCTTAAGATTCTTTCAATGAGGTTCCTAAATCTGCATCAACCAAGGTACCAAGTTGAAGAATTACCAGCTAAAAGCCTCTCCAAATATGCACAGCACAAAAATAGCCGATTATATTTTAATATTCAACATGAACAAAGAAAAATGAGTAGGTTCCCAAAAGAAGCAGCTTTATAAAGAAAATCCAATACAAGTAACAAGATTAAGTATAAAACAGAGCATGCACGGAAAATGTACCTTCCTGTGTAAAGAAATATGAGTAGGTTCCCAAAAGAAGCAGCTTTATAAAGTCCTTCCACACGTTTTATTAGGATCCACATCTGCCGTGCCAATGGCCTCTGAAGAATCCAAGAGAAAATAAGAAAGGTTTTCAATGAAAGTGAGAGAAGGCTATGCCCATCCATATAATTGCGTGGAAAAGAATTTCCAATAGAGTATACAGAAGTTCTAAACAGAGTTGCACCTGTTCAGAATCGCCCCATCATCAAAAAGCAGAAAATGACTGTCAGCGAGCCCAGATGTACTGACCACCAACAGTGGCAATGCAATTCCAAACTTTCTGTGCAATAGTGAGTCCAGGTCCTTCCAAACCCGTTCTAACTGAAAGGAACATCAGAAGCAAGCAATCTTAAGTTGGAATTCAAGTAGTTCACTAGTTCAGGCTGAGAGAGATAACTATCCAATTCTATAATGAAAACAATCAGATAACTTGCATGTGTGTCCTCGATTAAAATCTAGCTAAATTGAGACATGTTTGAACCAATCCCTGGCCATTTTAGTCTTTTTCTAGTTAATGATTATGCTACATTACTGATTTAGTTTGACAAAAAAAAAAGAAACAGATAATGCTGTTATAAATATGCACTGTAAAGGTCATTATAGAATAGTATAAACATTTACATTGAAATACCTACATGATCCTGTAAAAGAGTAATCATGGTCATGTCTACAAACATAATTACTAATATGTGTTCAACCAATTTTTTTAACTTGAGAGCAAATAGAGACAATTTAACCACCATAATTCCAAGATGAGCACTTTTTAGACTAAATTTCAGCACACGTGAACTACAACAATCTGGAAAGGTCAAAACAGGTATTTCAGCAAATTAACTTCAAGCAACAAGGAGACTAGTCAGAAAAGGAACAGGAAAAATCCAACAGAATAAAAGTTAATGCATACACATTAGGTGCCAGCAAATAAGCTTGTATCATTTACATATTATACAATCTAGATATAAATCACACAACTAGAAAATTTCAAGTCATCATCAGATTAATGTAAGCAGCATTAGTAGCACAACTGGTGATTCCAACTTGTTACAAAACTTCTTAGCACAACAGTAATAAAGAAACCATAAGCCAGATAAGCGCAGACCTGCTTACCTTTTCCTCTTGATTCCACAGCACGCTCATCTCTGTACCGCAGATTCATAAGAGCGTTTCCTGGAGTTGGCTTATCAACCCATATGGAGAATCTCCAAATGAGAAACTCAAGTAAAGCATCAAGTTCTGGTTCATATTGAAATAACATTCCTGGCTAATCCCAACCAATAAGAGAGAAACAAATCAAAACTTTTGAATGTTCCATTATTGGACTTAATACATATGCAACAGATTGATCAGTGAAAACCAGGAAAAGGTCACCTTCATTAGAGAGAAGACCTTAACCAGTTGTTCTTTTAACATTGCTGTCATTTCAATGTCTAATCTTCCAGCATCGAATTGATTAACTCTAGATATCGAAATTGGTATTGTTGCCTGCTACGAAATAAAAGTGTCAAAATCAAACAACATTGATCAAAACCAATTCTAAAAACATCAATTTCTCTAACCCAGACGGGGAAAATCAGAACTTTACAAAATTAGTGCATAATAAAAATAAACAAATATCTGTACAGCCCAAGCCAGAATTGGTCACACAAACCCCCTACAATTCGAATAAAATCCTTCCAGTATTCGTACTGTCAAATGGACGAACATGTAGTACTTTAGTTGAAGAAAAAAAAAATTAATGTCTATAATTCTTTGGCCACGAGGGCCACGACTGAATTTTGAAGATTATATTTTCACGCAAACGAAAGAATAAATAAAAAGAACCCGATTATCCATCTGGGAACACTTTCCAAACAAACTGGAAACCAGCAAAACTACATAATTCGCATTTTTTAGAAGAAGAATAGAAGCGTAATTTCACCTGATGAGAGGGAGTGGAAGACTGCCATTGAGGAAGCAACTTCTGGGCAGTGCGTATCCATTCATCTTCTTGTGGAGGTGGTGAAAGATTGGTGTCACCCATTAGTTACTTTATCAAAGTTAAATTCTTGATGAAGATTCTGGGTTCGCTAGGGTTTGTTACTGCTTCTCAATCTTCTGATTGCTCGAAGGGCGTGCCTGCTGCTGTTACGAGCACGCACACAAACACACAGAGATTAGTGCTTCGGTAAGCACTGTTCACAAAGTAGTTAAAAGGGAAGGATGGGCAGCTACGTCAACGTCAACTTGTACTCTGTTGTGGGGAACTATAAGAGGCCTAAACGCTGCCGTTTCCTTTTGTTGCTTCTTATCATCTTTCTGCAGCAAAAACTGTAAGAATCCGCAACGAACTGTGTGGTTATTTGCTAGACTTATAACTTGAGCTGTGTCTTTTTTTTAATCAGCAAGGAGCTTCATGAGAAGTGCCCGCAGCAGATCTTACTTAGTATGACTGACTTGGGCAGGCCGAGGCAGGACATAGGGCCTTTTGCAACGTACTCCGGACACTTCGACTGTAGTGGGCTTGATTCGGAGCTTTAACTAACAAAAGCCCAATTGAAGTTGCATTGCAATTCGGACTTCTTATTTATGTCTAAAAAGTATTTCGTTCTCTTTATTTTTTTTATATAATTAACGTCTATAATCTATTTTTACATTTACTGAAATGAACCCGAATCTCCCAAGAACTTAACCCAAATATTTTCAATTTTTTAACGTGAACTTAATTCCAGTATAAGATGCAACTTTATTCATTTTGAGCAAATTATGGTAGGATCAATAGGTGAATATATTTATAACTGTATTTATTTGAGAAATATTAAAATGCATTATATATTAAACATATTGAAACTAAAATAGGAGAGCTATTTTCTCTATTTTTAACAATAAAACATCTGCAATCTGATTTCGCATTCTATCATTCAATCTCTCATGAACAAGCGTTACATTTGTTAATGAAATATTTATCAAAAAACAAAATATAAGAAATACATAAAAAAATTTTACAAAGCCGATGTTCTCAAATTATCCCCCATACGAGCACCTTGAAATTCTCTCTCAACCTCAGAGCTCAGCTCCACCTCTCCCATACTTTTCAACCCTCTACACAAAGCCTTGACAACGTACTCACCCGCCGTCCACGTGTCACCACACCCGCACCTCCTCATCATCCGACAAATCCTAACCGTCGATGCCCTCCTCCCCGCTTCAACCACCCCCTTCACCACTCTCACCAGTCCCTTATCGCTCTTCCACCGCACCCCGCGCTCCTCCCTCTCCAACTCCTCCACCACCTGATCGATGCGCTCACCCAGTCCGCTCTTAGCCAACGCGTTGATAACGTCAGCGTAAAGGTTGAGGTCGGCGTTGTGGTCGGTGAACTCGGAGCGGAGAGTGGAGAGGACGTGGAGGGCGAGGGTGCATTGGTCCTGGCGAAGGAGCTCCCGGAGCATGGCGAGGAGGTCCGATTTTATTAGGCGCGAGAGGTGCGGCATGTTCTGCGACTGAAACGATGACATTTGACTGCTGTAGGTGCGTTTAAGCGATTGGATTGCGAGAATTGCTTCGGTGCTTAAGATTCGGCCTTTGACGAGAGGTCCGCTGTTGGAGATGGGACCGGGGCCGCTGCGGATGCGAGTGACGGCGGCGAAAGTGGAGGTGGACGGAGGTTTTGTTTGAGGTTTGAGGGTGCGAGATGGAGAAGAACTACTGAGATGGACTGGATACGGTGAGATCGTCGCAGAGAGGCTGAGAGAGAGTGAACACTTCAACGATAGAACTACTGAGGGGGCCGTAGAGAGACAGGACTTGGGTTCTAAAAAGACCATTTGGCCCTTGTTTATCTTAGAAAAGACGGTGTTGAGTCTGTTGACATCAAAAAATTAAAAAGGAGAAGAAGTATTGGCGTCGACAGCAGGATTCGAACCTGCGCAGGCAAAGCCCAACAGATTTCGAGTCTGTCTCCTTAACCACTCGGACATATCGACGCATGTATTTCGTGCTTACACAATGTTTTTATTAACAATGAAATAATATAACTCTCATAGCCATTGGCCTATTTTAAGCTGGAATTAAACTAATTGATTTATAATTGATAAGCTTAGGCATGTTTCGAGTCCTCCAAAATGTTTCACTTCAAATTAATTATTCTTTCCTATTCTGCAATAACAGAAATGCATGTTATGACACTGTTTGAGCTGATTAATTAGGACCACCTGTATTTAATAAAATATGACAATAAACCTACAGCAGGAGATAAGATTATAAGTTTTTTTTCTTATCTATATCACAGCATATTAAACACTGATTGATTAATTTATGATTAACTTTCATTATAACCTTATCAATGAAGCATTAAGGAATAAACATGAATGGTCATTAAAATCTCAACTGCTACTTATATTCCTTTCACAGTCCTATCTGATCATGACTGATTTGACAAAAGTTAAATATCCAAAACATCTGACTATTTTGACCATTAATCTTCGATGTCAAATGTAAAATTAAGTTTTGCAATTTCTTTTTTTTCCCCTGTAAGTGTTTTTTTTATAGCTTCTTGAGTGGCAATGACATAGTGACCATATTGTGCGCACAAGTCAAATTCTATCATGTTTTCCAATATGAACAAGCACTTACATCGATCAAAGTAGGAAACCAACAACTTTAAAGTGATTTGCAGCTCAATTTCCAACATTTCTTGAATGACTAGTCTCTCCAATAATACTGCTAACAATTATTTTTCATGTTCTTGACTATATACTCTTCTCTTCTCATAAATCATTTACTTTTTGAAACCTTTTCTACTTACTATAAAAAAGATTCTGAAAACAACAATATCCCACTAACAGCACGCTACATTTTACTGATAAACTTTTTTTGTTCGTTTTTTTCCACCCTTTGTACCTGACAGCGTTGCCGAATCCACCGAAACTCCAAACTGATAGAATCATATTCAGTGACTGCTCATGTGTGGTACTGACCAAAATAATGATGAGTGGAGAGAAAAATGGTTTGTGATTTCTGATTCCTCTTGCCAAATTTACACGCGGAAGGCCTACGTAATTTGGTTGGAAAAGACTGCGAACTCGATAACATTTCGAGATCACAATGGAGAGTTAGTAATGAGTATATTGACATTGGAGCAACCTAATTAAGGGTAATTTTTGTTTGATTTATCAGCAGTCGGTTTCGTTTGATTAATTCTCTGCGAGAGGAATTGATCTAAGAAATTCTATACTTTCATGCTCAAATTTACGATCTCATCAAGTTATTCAATTTTAAAAGTACAATTGCCACATTTCAAATAATATCGGGTTTTTTTATTGATAAAAATTGAAAAAAAAATGGTTCTTCCTTAAAAGGTAACTAAATGCTAGTCTTTTCAACCACTGCAGAATCCATAAAACTAACTTCTATATATGTATATATTCAGGTTCTTCAAATGTCCATATGACTTGTATGTATCTGCAGTGACTAGTACAACAATTGATAGAAACAGAGGAGCGTATTGCTAGTATCGGATTATTGTAACAGACACAACTTTGGAGGTTTATTTAATAAAAAAAATACAAATTTTGCTGAAATTCACATTTTTATCACGATTTTAAAGTTTTGTCTGAAAAAACACAAACTTTACTCTAATTCAAGATTTTGCCATGATTTTAAAAGCTTTGCAAAAAAAAAAACAAACTTTAGGATATATAACAAATTTGTTACGAAAATTGAATGCATAGTCCATGAATGCCCCAACAACCACATCTCAAACTCTCGCCACCCATGCTGCCATCGAAAATGTCATCCCTCACCATGACCATCTCAAACTAAAATTCATAAAATCTAACAAAACATCATAATCAAACAAAATTTTCACAAATCAAGACAAAAATTGGGAAAATGAATCCCTACATCAACAAATAAATAATAAAAATAAAAGTGTTAATTTTCGTTACATATTTGTTATATGCCCAAAGTTTGTGTTTTATTTTGACGAAAGTTTAAAATCGTGATAAAAACGTAAATTGGAGTAAAGTTCGTGTTTTTTCCTGCCAAAACTTTAAAACCGTGAGAGAAATGTGGATTGCAGCTGTTGTTGCCTAGAACAAATGAAGTTGAAACTTGAAAGGTCTTCAAGCGTATCCTGCAAACAAAAAGATGGTCATGAGGTCGAGAGTTGTACCCCCGATGTCACTCTTACGCACAAGTTAGATTATTATTTTAGCAGAGTTTTGAGAGGTCTTCAGGAGTGAAAAAGACGTACCTTTATACAAATAAGAGCATCTATTTATAGGTGACTGGAGATAACATGTGATAACTCTCAGGAGAGATTTTTGCTCTCATGAGAGATTTGCATGTATTTTGGGTTATGAGGAGATGATTTCCTCATCTTTTTCTTGATTTTGTGATGTTTGAAAGAGTTGACTTTTTCTTGATGAATTTGTTGAACATATCTTCTTTATCTCTTCAGAACATTGAATTTCTAAAAGTTGGACCTGTTGAATCTTGGGCTTCCGTCACATTGGTCTTATGGGTCTTGTTGGGTTCAATATGCCTTGACCCATGACACATCAATAGCTACTTACTCTTATATTTGAGTTTCTCAAATGTAGGAGTAATTTCTTTAGAATATTTTGTGAATTTTTTCAATCATTAGAGTATATAAAAAGCAGGGATCTTTGTAAGTGGTTTTTGCGTTGTTGGATCATTTAATGAATGCAAGTGTGGTGCAAATGCAAAACTATTAATCAAATGTAAAAAATTTACAAAGTTTCTGCTGTGAAGCATACATCTATTCTTGTATTACCTTTGGTGATCATCAAGGATCTTCTCAAGTCCCTAACTTTTCCCTTTCAAATTCTTCCTGAGTTTCTCTTTCTTTTCTTTTTCGATCTTTATCATCTTTTGATTTGATTGTCTTCATGACTTCTGTTTGGATGATGTATTTATTAGTGAGAGCAAACAAGTTAGCAAAAGTTTTTGGTTGATCAAGGGATAAGGCCTCTTATGTTGAACAAGTCCCTTGAAGCAATCCTATTAACATAAACCCATGTTTGGCTCTCGGAAACATTTCGTAGCAGAAAGGTAATGTCTGCATGATAACGTCCAACAAAGGTATGCTAATATTGATCGTCCCCGACTTCTTTTTTTCTTGTAAAAAAAACTTAATAGTATTAGAATCATTATCAGCACTAATTTCAATAATTTCAATGTGTCAAAACACAAAAAAAAATCAAGACGGAATTTAATTGAAGTTCGAAAAGCAGAAACAATTTCTCAACATAAAGAACACAGGGAATTATTAGTCATATCAGAGATAGGTGGTGATGACAAAACCAAACTGTAAATGCAAGGCTGTAAGGGCAAGAATTTGACGTTTAAGACAAACATTTTTGACAGACAGAAGAGGCAAATCTTTGCTCTCTGGAGGAGGCATCAAAATCTTTCAATTCACCTAAAGATATATGTCATTCATCATTTGAGTTTCCACAACATGTTCTTGCTTGTAATCAATGTACTAAAACTGCTCTTAATGGCCTTAAACTGCTCTTAATGCTTCTGCATGCTTTGTTTTCAATTATAATAAATCAGAAACTAATTGCTCTGTTACGTCATCAATAATTAAATAAACATTGTCAACCAGCATAACATCTCATGGTGTCAATGAAACAATTAAGTACCACATGAAATGGCTCACTTGGTTTAATTTAACTACTTAATTAAGGTTTTGTATAAGCATGCTTAACATGGGAGATTTTGTTTGGAGTTGATTAGAAGTTGAAGATAACACTTTTTTGGGTGGGTGTGGCATCATCTTGTTGTCTAGATTTTGCATATGGTTAGCGTAGTACTTTACTGATCCATATTAAATTATAAATGTAATAAAATTATATTTGGTTTCGGAATTTTTAATTAATTGAATAAAAATTTCAACAATGAGATCATATGATCGAAGAAGCAGCCCCATCTTTGCCATCGAGAATAATGGAATGAACAACAATGATGTGTACCTACCAATTGATGATATAGGTTGGCTTGGCGGCTTCTTAATTGATGCTTCCAGCAAATCAAAATATTGTTCTACTATTTATTTTCCTTTCTTTTTATTTTTGTTAGATAATGGATCCGTTCATATCAAATTATGGGTAGAACTCGAATCTAAATTGGATTAAGTATTTAATGGGTCTATATTCGTAATGAATTTTAGTGAATAAGCTCTACAAATATTATAAGAGAGCTCACATAACACCAATATAAATAAGTGTACTAAAACGCTAATTAGAGTTAATTCTTTTAGTCACTACTACACACAAACAAAAGACCTCTCTCCCACTTAGAAGAGTGTGCCATCATCTTCTAGTGGCTACAAGGTGAAAATTTCGTTTTTAGTTGTACACTCAATCATTTCTATAAAAAGATCATTTTGGTGGCTCTTAGGTTGCGGATACATGTCACGTTCTCATCGTTCTAACAGAAATAATTCGTGGCGACTATCAACAGGTTATTTATTGTTTATCCAATCAAATTCGTGATTCTCTGTTTGATTATTCGTTGATTATATAATGTTTATTCTTGATTAGATATATTCATTTTTTTTATAAGTTGTTCTACCGTTTCTTTTAGGAGAAATTATCTTGTATATTCTGAAATTTCAAAATATTTATTAAAAAATAGTTTTAACTGTTAAAAAATGTTTACTATAAAAAAACATTTCTTAAAACACCGTATTTTAAAAAAAATTGTGTAAACCCTTTCTCTTATCGCAATTGTGACTTGAATATTATGAGTTTAGAAAATATATAAATTATTTTTATTTTTTATTGTTACATGCAATTGGTTATACTCTACATTGATCAAATTACAATTATTTTCTAAAACAATAATATATTTGTGTACATATCATTGAAATGTGATGATCAACAAAATTTAACCTAGCTATATACGCTAGAATATAAATTAAAATGAAGTATTCTTTCTTTTATTTATCGAGCTTTAACTTTCTTTATTAATAAAAACTTACTAAGGTCATCATATTCTTCAGTTTGTCAAAGAAAATTGCACACATAATTGAAAGATTGTGATTCAAATTAATAAAGAAAATTAATAAAAACAAATTACTCGTTAATAAAAAAACTATTAATATTCTAATCCTAAGATGGAAACTACTCTTAAGAGAAAATATAATGCTTTGGTATAAGATCTAAAATTGGAATATTCACAACCGAAAAAGGAAGAGGTGATGGGTAGAGGAGACCAACGGTAAACGGTAAGCTCCCGCTAAAATTGACCGTTTGGACCGATTAATTAATCAAACGGGTCAATGACCCAATGATGACGATCTAACTTCCGCCAACTCCAGCAACTAAACGCCGTTATAGTTTTGTAACAGCCAGGTAGGATGATGTGGAAGAATCACAGCCGTTGTGATGTAATACTTATAGAATGACCGTCCGATCTATCGCGCCTGTTCCTGGTATTGGATTACAGGCTATAATTACGAGAGATACAGGCGTGGGTACAAAAAGATTCGCCCCGACAAAATTAACCATAAAAAAACCATCCGACATTTCCCTGATCCACACTGTAAAAAAAGTCCATCATTCATATTTCCTTGCCTTTCCATTTCTCTCTCTTTATCATTTTTTTCTTTCAAAAAATAATAAATTAGGTCGAAAAATTAAAGAATTTTAATTTTTATCTTAACAAAGAAATATCCCAAATATACATTCATTTCAACTATTCGTATCCGTTCGATTAATTTCTTTTTATTTTGACAGATATAAAAGTTAGCCAAAAAATTATACACTTTATAAAACAAATCCATCTAAAATTAAAATAAATTCACTAATAAAATTATAGCTTATTAGTATTAGAGTCAACACCATTACTAAATAAAATAATTTATCTAAAAATAAATAAAAACAAATTCAAGTAAAAAATGAACTAATTTCTCAGTCTCAAAAGTGATTATTGCCTTTTTTTTTAATCAGAGTGAACATTGCCATTTTAGATACATCTTTTTTCACATTTTAATTGATCAATAAATATGTCAATTTTTTTTATTTTTAAACTTTTTGTTTTGGAAAAGTCATTTAATTACTCCGGAAATCAAACTCACGACGGCGTGTTATTAGAGTTAACTCTAATAGTAATATACGACAATCTCATTGGTTTTTTTGTTGATAATGAGAACCCTTCCTTAGTGGAGACCCGGTCACTTTTTGGGCGGGTCTTGACCACCAAGTAGGTTAAACTCCGAGAAATCTAGCCCCAGCCTA
Source organism: Flueggea neowawraea (assembly GCA_948243855.1). Classification (NCBI taxonomy): domain Eukaryota; kingdom Viridiplantae; phylum Streptophyta; class Magnoliopsida; order Malpighiales; family Phyllanthaceae; genus Flueggea; species Flueggea neowawraea. The sequence goes on from CAODLS011214104.1 coordinate 14,584, forward strand.
GTGATCTCTCACTTAATCTGGACTTATCAGACGGGTCCACACGCAAGCTTTTAGGCCCAATTTACGAAAATAAAGCTCTCAATTATATTGAGTGGATTCGATCCTTACAACTCACCTATGCCACACTCGTGCTTTACCACCTGTTTTATCCGTGCTGGTTATTTTTAAACTCTAATATGCAAAATTTCTTGGTTTATTTATATATTCATTGAAATTTCTGGCAATGCGATTGTTTCATGCCAGCTTTCCAGCAATTTCCCACATTGCAGCTACAAACACAAGACAATATTTAAGTGTAATCATAAAAGCAGGAAATCTGGTGAAAATCTTGGGAAAAAAAAGGGTTGTGATCAATAAGATCAGAAATTTTGTTGATATTTGCAAATAAGGACAGAGTTGTTCATTTTCGTTCAATCACTTTCTGCTGTGTTCTTCTTTGAACTTTTTTACTTTGTCCTTTTTCTCTTAATTTTCTTTTGGCATTTACTTACCTCTTCACATTTATTCTACAATTTGTTTTTCCTTTTGCACTGTGATTTTTCAGCAAATAAAAAATAATATGTAGTATTTTTCCTTTCAAATTCATATCATTTTATCTATTTTTTTATTTCAATTTTGTTATTTATAAATGTTCCTACTAAAGTTTTATTTTTGCAACAAATGAATTTAGAACCTTTAATGAAAATTTTGGAATTAGAAATTTGGTGTAAAAGGCAAGAACTCATAAAGCCTGTGGGGATGGGCAAGAATTGCTGGTGATAATGATGACGGATTGATATTAACAACAGAAGTTAAGGACATTTCTAACACTGTGTAAAAAAGTTGCCGGGAGATACGCAGTTAGCTGTCGGTGACCAAGCCACTCATTATAATCAATAAACCACTTCACCACTGTCCATTTGCTCCTTTCTTCATTCAAAGGCCACACAGGCATTCATTGTTTTCTGTTTTTTAAGATGTTTTTGTACAGTTGAATTGGTTCTTAGACTATTCGTAATCACAATTTTTGAAATTGTCCTACAAAACGTCTGCTCAGTATTTTTATTATTATTTTATTAAAGTCCCTAGTTCTTAACTCCTTAATTTTTTCATCCGTAACTCAGGGGCTACTTTAAGAGTCCCGCAAGACGCCTACTCAGCTTTCCCCTAAACACAATTTTATTTTAATCCCGTTAGAGTAAATCTGATTGTTTGATCAAAACGATCCAACGATCATATTTTAATTTTTAAAAAAAGATTAATACACTAGTCCCTCGATTGACACATGTAGTCCGTCCTCCCGCAGGAGAACGAGCTACGACATGGGACGCAGTAACGCGTCCCCATGTCAACGGCTAGGATCCCAATACGGGATCCTAGCCATGTTATAACCGACCTTAGTAAAAATCTATAATAAGACTTTTGTTTTGTTCATTTAGTGCTGAAAAGGACCTTAGTATTGAACTCATAGGCCATTCTGTTAAACAAGAACTAATTTTTTGACAATATTTTAACCCTTTTTATTAGATTATAATGTTGAGTGTAACCTTTGGATTATGATGATAATGAACTTAGGATTGAAAACTGGATTATTTAACCACAGTGAAAGAATTGGGTACCCGTTTAACAAATAAACAGTATAAAAAATAGGCAGTTCAAATTACCTACATCGATTCTGGCGGAAGCATAGCAGTAAACAGTAGGTGCAGGACCAGGTTTCGATGTTGGTCTCGCGAGCAAACCACAGTCGGATAGTCGACGGGAGTGCCCGGCTCATTCGCATTCTAGATGTCACGCTGATCGACACCATCGACAGACAATTCACGGTGCAAGGAGATGGAGAAAGGAAGATTGAGGGAAGGATGAGGGAGGGGAGAAACATTTTCTCCCTTCCTCCTTTTTTTTTTCTTTTCTTTTCTTCTCCTCCTCTTTTTTCTTTCTTTCCTTTCCTTCTCACTTCCTTTCTCTATTTATAGGCAACCAAGTGGGCCTTCATTGGGCCTATTATGGGGCTTATGGGCTCATGGGCCTAACTCAATTGGGCTTACTAATTGGTCTCGGTTCACGGTCCCAGTTTACACCTTCACCGACCGGTTCGGTTCATCTGTCATGGACAGACAGCTTTTCCAACATCTCTCACTCGCACATGACAGAACCTTAACACATCATGGATCATGATGCAACTAATATCAATCATGATAATGACCTCGTGTCATATAATATCATGCATATGGTTAACACTTACGTAACCATACTCGATCCTCTCGTGCGCGATCAACATACGATGAGAGCTTAATTGCTATACACCTGTTAGGGTTATATGATTGTTCTTAACGCAATCCTGCTAGAAGACGTCTCTTCGCAGAACAACTCCATTCTGCCAATGTGTATGCAACAACATCTCAGATTGCTGGAAACGTATGCCCTCCCCTAGTTCGCAACCACACAATCGCTGCTTTCGAACTTCACGATCTCACGAAAGCTTTTGTCAAAGTTCACACATCATGTGACACGTTACATGAGAGCTAGCTTAGCAAACTTATGAGACTAGTGCAAATGCGTCTAGAAACGAACTTTTCCTCTTACACCAGACAATCCATATAGCCAAGTTTACTTGCCCAGCTCGTCATGCTTGGTCGAATCAATCATGACCATTAACGACGAGCTAAAGTAGCCAAACTCAACTATACATTTTGAATGTGTTAAGGGTTCTAAGGGTAGGTAGTACCAAGAACCACATGTTCACGGCAGGGTCTTATACTAGGAAAAGTGAGATCATTTTTCAGTCTTTTTCATCCCTATAGTCGTGTATATAGCACACATGGCATGATCATGTGCTGTGGTATTCTTTCCTTCTCTTGGAGGAGTGCATGTTTATACAACATTATCAATATCACACAGAAGCTTCGGTTATGATGCATTTCACCATCTAACCTTGATCCACACTTAACAGGATTACTTTTGGCTTTAAGATAGAATATGCTAAAAGTCTCTCAATTTTAGCATTTGATCATTTAATGATCGACATAGAAATTTATCATATGGTGTACGTATATTTTCATACGAGTTTTTCTTGCCCTTTACAATGAACTCACAATT
>CAODLS011214142.1:0-13304 GCA_948243855.1 Flueggea neowawraea
TCTTATTCCTTGTCTAACAAGGATTGACCACCTTAAGACTTATTCTTATGCCACTAAACAAATTCGGCCCTCCTTTTATTTTATAAATAAAATATAAATTCGGCCCTACTATTTATTTTATAAATAAATACTAATTGCCTAATTGACCAAATCAAAATCCTTCTTATGTTGACTAAGTTAAACAAACTACTTTGACTTAGTCAAACATATTTTAATTTGTTTTAAAACCATTTCAAAACAAATTATTTCATCATATATTTTAAAACAGCTAACCAATTAAATATATTTAAAATGTTTGCATAAAATAATAGCAAGATACATCATAAAATATATAGTACATTTTTTTTCTAGTGTGTGACCTTGTAGGTTCACTCAATATTGGCAGTATGTTCAAATTACCATTTAGGCCCACAAGTCATAAGTAGGCTCTAGCAAGACATTATGACTAACTAATTTGAGTGAATTTGATGACTTGATAAAACCTAATACACAGTTCGATATTTAGTCTTTTTGTCACGCGATATCTTAATTACGCATAAAGCATATATCATGTCATCTTTATAAAACTTAATAAAAAATTTCTTGATACCCAAGTAGACTGACTAAAACAAATGATGTTGATACCTCTTATCAATTTTATTCAAGCACGACCATGCATTTCGTCAGTCCTACTTGTCAAGTGGCCAAGAGATATCTCACTCAAATAAGAGCAGAACAAATTCCTCAACTGTCACTCATATTCCTCCACATGATTTACTATATGTCCAATTATAGCTTATATTACCATCCTGTTATGGACGACGTTGAACTATATCAAAACATAAAGCTCATCATGTAGGAATCCATAGTGAATTCAGGTCGAATGACTCAAATATCACTAGTGTGATGAGAAGTACTGATGACATGTTTCATGTAGTATTTCTCATAGCGGGTCAGTCCAATATCATGTTCCCAACATGTATTCATGTTCTGAGTGACATCTCATATCCATGATAAATAAAACATGATCATCTCTCAAAGTGCATATTAGTCTTGACTCATTATCATTCTCATGACAATGAACGACCAGGGACAATTTAGAATAGCATTCTTTTATCTTAAGGTTTTAATATCAAGTCATGTATTTGATGACATACTTTTATCAAGTTATTGTATTACAAAATAAGAAGATAATTTATATGCCGAAAAGAAATTCCTCATATTTATTAAATAATAATATCAATAACAATGTACATAGGATTGAGCTAGGGCATATCGCTAAAAGTCAGTTGTTAGCCCTTGTCAGTTGCGTATTGTTTAAGCTCTCAAGGCTGCTAGTTTATTTCTGATCTAATCTTGTCAGCACAGTTCTAATATAATACGGTTGTATGATTAGTGATTATTAGATATGTATATTTATGTTAGAATAATAAGATATAAGTATATAAGACTCTATATAATTTGTATAATATGGATTTGCATGAATGCATGTTGTCTGTTGTGGTAGCGAACGTTTTCAAAATGAATTTTTGAACTACTATCTATATGTATACGAGTGTATACTAATAGTATACAATTATATGCATGCATGTCGCATTTTTAAAAACGTCTTCAAAATGGTTTATGTGAGGCTCGGAACCGATCTAGAGTGTCGTCCCTCATTGATTTTACTCACCCCCTCCCTTTAGTATTTTTCAAGTTTTGTTGATAGCAACCATCTGATCTTCCACGCTCAATGAGGATCTCCGTTCAACAGTGAGTGTCCTTTTGTTCGGGGCCGGTTATTTGTTATTTTAGATGCTCTACATCGGGATACTTATAGGTAGTTCGTTCAGAATATTATTTTGTTAACTGATTTTATTTATAATTGTTTAATATATATTTTTTGTATAAAAATATATTTTTCTATACTTGGTATATTATATATATGTAAATGTTTTATTATTCTGCATTCACTAAATGGGTAAAATGTCTGATTCTCCGAGAATTGTGCGAGATGGACCAGGCCCCAGCTCGTTTAACTCATAAGTCGGTCATGATCTGATTTCAGGTTGTGATAATTTATCGATGATAAATTGAAAGTTGAAAAAAATACTATGTTTTCAAAACAAGGAATTTGGTTTGTAGGATTATTGTTAACATTTTTCTAGTAAATATAATTGTTCAAGTTTTACAATCTCTTGTTGAAGAGAAGTTAGTAACTATTTTCTTATTGGAGGGGTTTTCTTTAAAACTAAAGTATTTTCAATACACAATTCTATATGCCTAGTATTTTCTTTTAGGGAAAAATCACCGCGGTCCCTGAGGTTTGACCATATCTCTCGTCCGGTCCCTCCATTTTCAAAACCATCTGTTCCGGTCCCTTGCTCTATCGTCGTCAGTCAAATGTAACAGGTCACATAATAAAATATTATGTGGCACATGAGATCTACTAATTTTATGAATTTAATGACAAAAATACCCTATCTCACGCTCTTTCTTTCTTTCTCTCTCTCTCTCTCTCTCATAACTCAAACAAACCCATTCAAAAACCTAATATCAACCCAACTAACCCAACCGAACCCACCCATCCTTCTTCTTTCTTTCCTCTCTCATGAACCCAAAACCCACCACCACCAAAACCAAAAACCAAAATTCTAACCCAACCCTAAACTCCCAACCCGAACCCACCCATCCGTTCTTCATCTCCTATCACCATCTTCCTCGTCTCTCTTCCTAGTCTCTCTCTCTCTCTTCCTCTTGACCACCGCATCTGTCTCTATCCTTTCTAGATTCGCCACCATCGTATCACTCTTCCTCACACTCATTCTCATCAGATCTGCTCCATGTCTCTTTCTTCCTCACACTCGTTCTCTTTGTTGGGCCTCAAAAATTTAAGCGACAAAAATCTAAGAGAGAAAAATCTAAGCGAAGAGGAGAGAGAATCGAGGCAAATATTTCGACAAAGATCGGGCTCTTTGATTCAATTACAGCCAAACTCGATGAAGATGATGAAGTTTATAATGAAGAAGAGGAAGAAGTAGAGGATGGTATGGAGAGTAATTTATGCATTGATTATGGGCAGTTTGAATGGTACAAAATTTGATTATGATTGCCAAAGTGATAGGGGTGAAAAAATGACATGCAAAGGGCGATTTTTGTGGCTATTTGGTTCGAAGGGTAGAGAAAGGGTCAATTTTAGATTTTGTGGCAGAGAGGATTATTGTTTTGATGGTAATTTTTGGATTTAGGGGCATGAAGAGAGAGTTGGTTTGGGGGTATGAAGAGAGAGTTGGTTTGGGTATGTGTGAAGGAAAAAGGTGGCAGTTCTGATGGTGGAAGAGATGATAGTTTTGGAGTCTTGGTGGTGAGGAGGGTGTTGACTAGTGGTTGTTTCGGGTTTGAATGGTGGAGACGGAGGCAATGTGGTGGTGGTAGTGCGTGGTTTGGTAAGAAGGGGTTATGATTTGGTGAAGAGAGCTTTGAGCTTTCTGTGTTTTTTTTTTTCTGTGTTGTGTATTGGGGGAAAATTTTTTTTGTCCTTCCCGTTGCTCTCGATTAGGGTTTCTTTTTTATGATTCACTTACTTTTGTGACGAATCTATTTATTTGGACCTCTCTCTTCTATTTTTATTTTTGATTTGGGATTTTAGGAGTATTTGATGGAGTTGCAGTGGCTTGATTTTTTGTACCAAGAACATACAATGTTGATACTTCTTGGCCATGGATTGATTGATTGTGAAATTGCTTAGTTGATTTTGTTAGAATTTTTGTTAAGGAACTATCATGACTTCAAATTGTGGGTTTGAGTTTGATTTTGTTGGAATTTTTGTTCTAGCAACATCATTTGATTCTTTTGCAATTGCAACCAACAATGGCACATATGAGGGGTTTGCTGAAGTAAATTGATTTTAAAACAGAGGGTAATTTTATCTTTTCGCATTTTCTGTTAAAAAAACGGAGTTAAGAGCAAGGGACCAGAACGGAGGGCTTTGAAAATGGAGGGACCGTACAAGATATATGGTCAAATATCAGGGACCGTGGTGGATTTTCCCCTTTTTTTTATGTATGATTGTTACTCATTAAGCTTAAGGTTCACCTCCTTTCCCTTTTAGTTTTGTAGGTTGGTTCGCTTTGAAACTCTATTGCTTATTTTGTAGCGCATTTCTTCAGGCTAACACTATCAAATTTTACTCATTTATATTAAGTCGGAATTGTATTATAACTCTATAGGCTCTGTATGACAACTAGATTTGTGATCTCTAGTTGGCATGAACTTATTTTGGAATGTTAAACTGAACTGGCTTAAATGGTTTGATGATTGACGACGGATTATTATGATAATATGTTGGTACTTTTCTTGATTGATGACAAATAGTTGCTTATATTATAAGAGAGATTCTGTTGAAATTTTGGTATAATTTATAGAATTTTAGTTGTCATTATCAATATGGTTAATGGAATAATAGTTCATTTAAAGAAGAGCTTGCTAAGGATAATATGTTTAGATATCCAAGGTGTACGGTTTCGAGGTGGGCTCTGCTCTCTCGATTTCAAAGCTGATTTGGCCTAAATTTAGGTTGTGACAACATTGGTATCAAGGCCTAGGTTGTAAGGTCTAAGTAATCATACATGGTGTAGGCTTTCTTCTAATTCTTAACTTCTTTTGCCTTTAGACTAATAGCTTCACTTTGCTTTACTTTTTATTATGTGTTATTTGGTATGGTGAATTTTGTGCTCCATGTTTATAGAATGACAACTATGCAATCGGAGTGCAGGTTTGATGATGTCGAGAATGAGGCATCTTCTAGACCATTTAGGACTGGAGGCATGTCTAGTTATTCTAGACAGGCTAATGTGATGGCAGGATTCTTGAGTACGCATCGTTCAATGGAGGCTTTCTCTTAGGGCATTTAAAGTACTATATTTCATTTTTTCTTCCTTCTCTTTATAGAAGTAAACACCAAAGCAAGCCCTTAATATCACGTATTTGGGATTCTGTTAATGAAATAATAGATTAAGGAGTGAGATGAGTGGGTTTGGTTCAATGATACTGATTCGGTTTAATAGTTGTGAAGTGAGTGAGTTTGGTTTAATGATCCAGATTTGGTTAAATGGGTGTGAATGAGTGGGTTTGGTTCAATCTTATTTTTCATATTGTCGTATTAACTTTTAAAGTTTGAACACTACATAAAAACCTTTCTAACAATATTTTGGAGGAGCGGGAATAAACACTTTGATATCCTATGTGGTAGAATCCCATTTACAAAAGTAGGCACTACACACCTTAATAGGTTAATCTTTTTTAAGAGATGATAATGACCCTCTAACAAAATGGTATCAGAGTCGATCTAACCCAACTCCAACATTCATGCCAAATTCTTTAGGTGAACGAGTAGACAAGTTCTACAGCCACAATGAGGGTATTGCCGGATTCGGTTGAGGGAGAATGTGACGGAATCTCAAAACTAGTGAGTGAGCGGTGAATTTTGAACTTATAAAATGTTGGCGCTTTTTTTTTTTTTGAGAAAGTAATGGATATGTGATATATGGGTTGTGGGATTATTCCCTATCATCCCTGTGTTTTCAGCTATTCCCAGTCACGTCCTCGTCATTGACTCTTTTTCTTTTTTACGAGAAAAGGAAAATCAATTCATTGATCAGCCTCTTCCTGAAGCCAGGTTTTTACATGATCTGGAAAATTACAATACCAATCTTTCTAGCAATGAACACTAGTAGAACATCTGGCTATATAATCAGCAATCTGTTTGCAGACCGTGGGATCCATTTGAACGGGCACTCCCGGAATTGTTGTAGCTTGCCACAAACATCCCGGCAGATAGTAGCAGTATCCCATCTCCAGTCTTTCTGATCCAAAGTCAAGTGATCCATCACAGGTTAATTAAATTCAGTTTTTTTTTTTTAAATTAATCGAAATAAAAACTAAAATGTCGAGTTTTTAGAGTATAAAAACATGAAATACATTGATTTTTTGTTTGCTTACAATTTCAAACTACAGAAACACGAAATCAAACTAAATCTCTCTCAATTGATTCAAATGCATTATTAAGATAACTAGATAAAAATTTTATAAAAGGGACAAAAACAAAAATATTAGTCAAGGATGAATAAATAAGTTAATAGATATCTACACTAGAGACCATGAGAGGCACACAATAGGTGAGATTTTAAAAAAAATTAAGGGATATGGGAATAACCTGACCTATAATCTATAAAAAAGAAAAAAAAACGTTGTTACGAGTGCGTCAAGTACATCTACAACATTAGTATTGTTATAAAGTTGAAAGATAACATAAAAAATATAGATAATTATAGCTTATCAAAAAGGTATAAACTTTATTCTATTGACTTTTTAAAAAAAATTAATAAAACTGAATTAACTCATATTGTTTCCTCCATCTCAAAACTATAATATACATACCAACTAAGAAAATAATTAATATTATTTGAAAATATTTAAATCCACTAAATATCCTTTCCTTTTCTATATAGATTAATGCACTTTGTTATTAAATATTTAAGATATAAAATCAATTGAAACAAAATTTAACGTAATCATTATAAGAAAATATAAAGATTTTATTTTAAAAACAAAAATAGACTATCATAATCATAACAGAACATATATAAATATACGGATTTAGGACAAAAATTTTGGATATTTTTGCCCTCTTTTTTATTCATAATACTTATAAGCCCTTTTGATAATTATATTAAATATATTTAAGAATTAAATTAGTATTAAAAAGTTGCTATAGAGTTACATATATCCATAACTACTTATATAGATAATTTGTAATTATTTTAACAAAAAATCTAATCTTTATCTGTTCCAAAAAGTATAATATGTAATTATCTTAATTAATTAAATTTGATCTATTTTGAAAAATATGTGTATTATTTTCAAATTTACTCTTTATCACAAAAATTTAAAATTTAATATTATTATCGGATTATCATCTTCTTATCTATATATAACTCGAGTATCTCACACTAAACTTCAGGCATATTCTTTTTTCTTTACTTGTTTTTATACGAAATTTATTCATTAGTTTTATGAAGTATAAATTATTTTAATATATATGTTTTACACTTATACTCACAATTCCTTTTGAAAAATTAGGTCTTATGGAGAAGTTTACTATTGTTTATCAAGGCAAAATAACAGCTTTATGATAAATGTTGTTTTTTAAATAGCACTTGTAAATTGTTATCTTAATAACCGTGATAAAAAAAATACTCTTGGTTGCCCAAGTAATAAAAGACACTCATTCATTGCCTTAGAATGTTGTTATATTTAGTGATGTTCTAACTTGTATTTTTCTTTGTATAAAGCGAAGATTTGCAAAGAGTGTCGGAGTTATTATCGTTGAGAGGACATCACGCAAGAACTTTGTTGATTTATTGTCATTGGGATCTAAATATTGTTATTGTGTAATATATTTCTTCTATTATAAAAATTTATTGTATTAATATTTCATTTCACACTTAAAATTGTACATGCATGTAACATAGTAATATCGTTATATGTAACATATTAAAAACATATTCTACTTATTAAAACAATTAAGCAAATTTGATTAAATTTTTCATTACATAATTTTATTTTTTTATAATTTATGTAATAAATATTGACTACCAAAATTTAAAGATATATATTAATATTATAAATAATTAAATTATAAATAAATAACTTTAATAGTACACAAAAGACTAATATTTTAAAATAGATTAAAAAATCAGACTACACATTTTGAAGCAGTACATAAAAACTTCTATAATTCTCAATAATTAAAAACCAGTAAATAATACAGGGTCTGGTCTTCTATATATTGTGGCCTCGCATCCGTTACACAAAAATAAGAAATAAGAGATTCTGGGTTGCATGTGGATGGAGATTCACTCTCCGTCCTCAAAATTCCAAAAATAAAACAGATAAACAAAGAACTCCATCAACACAAACCATGCCAATTTCTTCTCTCTCTCTTCCTATTTCCTCTCCTCACCTCATCCAAAGCTCTAATTTCCTCTCCCCACTTTCCCCGCCTCTCTCTTTTCCTATTTTCTCTCTTTGTCCTCACCCTTTTTTGTATGGCTTCAATACAAAAACCATTATATCCCTTCATCATTGCCGAAGAGGAAGAGAATGTTTGTGTTTTAAGGTTGTGGGTTCGATGGGGAAGAAGAATTCAGGTGGTGAGCATTTGAGGGCGTGTTCTTGTTCTGCTCTCTGTGGTGGCAGAGATGGGGAATTTGGGAGCTCGAGTGAGAATGATGAAGGTGAAGAAAATGATAGTGAAGCTGAAGTGGAGGAAGAGGAGGGGTTAGTGTGGGTTTAAGTCCGAGTTCTGTTTTGCCTGAGAGATGGGATGTTCTGGGTCTTGGTCAAGCTATGGTAATATTCGTTTCATGTTTCTTTTTTCATTGTTTGAATTTTGTTGCTTCAGTTTTGGTTGCTGATAGAAATTTTGGTTGGAGATGAAGCAGAAATGGAACATTTTTATGGAAATTTTTGAAAAGAAAGGAACAAGCTTCGAATAGAATTGGTCCATGTGATTATTTAGACATTTATGTGGAGATCAAAACATGACATTTGTATATCCTTGTGGTGTATAAAGCAACTTCTTTTTGATAAAAAAAACTTGGCATAACTTAGCTGCTATGATATGGCTAAGACTTAGCATAGGATTTTTGCTTGGGTAAAAGAGATGTAGGCTTTTGATTTTGTAGAGCTGGCACACTGATTTGATGAGTTTGGACATGTTAAATTGATTCTTAAGAAGTCAAATGAAATTTCCATTTGTTATTCTGTTGTTGTGATGACATATCTTGTTCAAACTTGGATGATTTCTTGTTGCTGACCAGCAAAGAATTTATTGTATCAGTAACTTTGCCTCTAGATTGTTATATCTTTCTTAAATTTGTGTAAATTTGTACTATTGAGTTGCCGGCTTAAAGTAAAAATCTTCTTGGTTTAGTTTGATCCCATAAAGAGTGATGATTTTTTGTAATTTTTTGGTGCTTGTTGGTTGCAATTTCGACTACATATTAATTTTTACAATCTCCTATGGGAAAATGATTTAATTGGGCATTTTATCTTTGCAATGATAATTTTAGGTTGACTTTTTGGGGATGGTGGATGATGAATTTTTGGAAAGATTAGGATTACAGAAGGGAACAAGAAAGGTTGTGAATCATGAGGAGAGGGGCAGAGTTTTGAGAGCCATGGACGGCTGCAGTTACAAAGCAGCTGCAGGTGGATCTCTTTCCAATAGTTTAGTGGCCTTGGGAAGGCTTGGTTGTAAGTCCATTGGTGGCCTTTCCTTAAAAGTAGCCATGGCAGGAAGTGTTGGGAGTGACCCATTGGGAGATTTCTACAGGTCAGGCTCTATCTCACCTTGTTCATATGGAATAAGCAGTTTTTACATAAAAATATTTGAAATGGTGCATAATTTAAAAGTAGACAACCTGTAGCCTAGTGTTATTCTCCAAGATGTTAATATCATTTGCATGCGGTTCCCTTGGATTGAACTGAATGGCCTACAGTAATTATTTTGTCATATTGGGACGTGACATCAGACACCGGTGCCAAGTTTGCTTGTTCTTTTTATTTTGCCTTGTAGCTTTATAGGTGGTCTGGTTTAGAATTTCAATCTATTCAATTTGGTGATCTACATTACAATACTTTTTCTATTACTTGAATCTAGTGAAAATTAATTGCATGCCTCTTCTTGAGTAAGTTGACATTTGGTTCTAAACACTTTTTTTACCCCATGATTTTCATAACCTATGCATAGAGTCTACATTTTTGTCAGTCTGGTTTAAACAGAACTAAACAACCCCGTAACCAAAATGTGGATGATCGTATGATGTGAAGAAAACTGAACTGGATAGGTGCAACAAAGAACCAAATTAAACAACATGCTCTATGCATGCATATTGTTATTCAGCTCCATTTTAGTTGATTATTCCTTTGCAGATTTATGCTACTTTGATAAAAAATTTTAACCCTCTAATTTGGATTTGGTATTTTAAACTTTTCCTTGGATAATCTGATTAACTCGATGCATTCTCATTGGTCTGCTTTATCAGAGCAAAATTACTCCGGGAAAATGAGAATTTTATATCTGCGCCAGTCAAAGATGGGACAACAGGAACTGTGATTGTTCTAACAACTCCTGATGCGCAGAGAACTATGCTTGCATATCAGGTAATCCATCTCTGATTACCAAGTTTGTCAGGATGTCAATTGATGCTGCTTAATTTTTGCAACATATAAGTTGTTTCACCCTCTATTGAAATACTTTTGGATTTGTCTGCTATTCTTATTGCTTTATGATGGAAGTATTGTGCTTATTTTTTTTCCTATTTAATTGTGAGTTAGTGGTACTGCTTTTTGTCAATGATTGATTTCATTGAAAAACATATCTATTTAATTCCTTTTCAGCTTTTTCTTCAAGTCCCTTTTTATTGTGGACGTACTAGAAGTTTGAAATTGGATATACAGAAACTTGCTTCTTGTTCAGAACTATTTAGGCATAAGGAATCCAATTCAAAAGATTAAGATGATTTGAGTTATGTAATAATTTAATCGCTGGCATTATTCCAATTTTGCTTTCGTTCTTTTCAATGTGAAAGCAGCTTTACCAGCTTACAAAGAGAGCTATTCATACTGGTTCTTAGTCTGTGAATTTTAACACTATGCTAATGCTCTTATGCAAAGCTAGGGAAACTATATTAAATTAGAAAATTTGCGGAATTTGGTTGAATGAGATGAACCCATTTACTTTCCCCTTAAGTTTTTGGTGCATGAGGTGAACCTATATGTTGGCCTATTGCAGGGTACATCTTCAACAGTTCACTATGACCCATGTTTGGCTAATATAATTTCCAAGACAAACATATTGGTAGTTGAAGGGTACTTATTTGAAATTCCTGATACAATTAAAACAATCACTAAAGCATGTGAAGAGGCACGTAGAAGTGGTGCACTGGTTGCCATCACAGCATCTGATGTGTCCTGCATTGAGAGACATTATGATGGTTTCTGGTAAGAATCTGTTATATGTATTTGCTGATTACTTGGTTTCCTTTTTTATCTTTTGAAGTTGTTCTCAACTTGTCAGAGGATTGCAATTTACTATGCATAAAGAAGAAGATTTGATTGATGACTAGGCTTTCTACTTGTTTTCCTACGTACTATTTATTTTATTCATGTTTACTAGAGACTTGCTCCATCTTTTTCAGTGTTTTGATGCCTGCCTTCTAGTCTGGCATTACCTGAGACTTGGAATTCCCATTAGTTCTATAGCAATGTTTGTTAGGCTTTGAATTTGTTCCTGAGAGTTCAATGTATGGTGTTGGTGGTTGGACTATTGTTCTATTTTCTTTTCCCTTTTTCTTTCAATGGTTGACTTATGTTTCGTACTTGCAAGTATTAAACCTAATTATCATTTTCCCATTATGGTTCAGGGAAATTGTGGGGAACTGTGCCGATATTGTGTTTGCAAACAGTGACGAGGCAAGAGCGTTATGTGATTTCGCTCCAAAGGAAAGCACGATCGCTGCTACAAGATATCTTAGCCATTTCGTACCACTGGTATCAGTCACCGACGGCCCAAAAGGGTCCTACATTTGTGTAAAAGGAGAAGCTATATATATTCCTCCATCACCATGCATACCGGTCGATACCTGCGGTGCAGGGGATGCATATGCATCTGGCATTTTGTATGGAATATTACGAGGTGTTTCGGACCTGAAAGGAATGAGTGCATTGGCAGCTAGGGTTGCTGCTACAGTCTTCGGACAACAAGGGACCCGACTTCGAGTTCAGGATGCTGTTAAGCTGGCAGAGTCATTTGCATTTCACCTGGACACTTCCAACATCCGAGAAGATGTTGGTTCTGATCATATTTCCAGCTTATAGGGTGTCAGAAAACATCAAAGTTATTTTGGTAGATTTGATTCAATTGTCCATAGCATTGTAATTTGTAACCTTGTACGTTACATCATCAAAGTATTTGATTGTATATGCTGGCAGTAATTGTTAGAAAAAGAGTTCGCCTATGTCGGGTTATGGGTGGGGTCGAATCCAAATTGGATTAAGTATCCAATGGTTCATATTCTTAATGAGTTTTAGTGAACATATGTTATAGGAGAGTTCGCATAGCACCAATATAAATGAGTGTGCTAAACTTTGTTCTTTCTATATAAGATTTTTCCTTGATCCCTCTTTCCTTCTATTTTTTTGACAAAATATTTACTTGTAACCTAAGTTCAAGAATTACATTATGAATCTCAAGTAGTAAACCCAAATTACCGTTGTCTTACCTAAACTTAATGTGGAATTCTTTGTCAATGTGTGAAACTTCCGTCACATATACCACTTACATAACATATCCCACTTCGATAGCCAACAATTTCCTAGTGTTGTGCCTTTGCATTCTAATTAATCAAACATGTGCTTCCTTAATGTTTCAATCATTTAACACCATGTCTCTCCTTCTTCAATCTCTAGTAGGTTTGTCCTCCTTAAATCTCACCATCCTATCTCTAAATCCCAAATTCCCAATGGATCAAAGACACTTCAATCGTCCATATTTCCAATATTACTAAAAGAAGGCTTCATTAACTACCTATAAGAAGTGTAAACCCTCGCTCGATTCCGATTAGATTCCTGACTCTCGAGATTATGATTTGCATATTCGGATCCTTGTGAGGGACCAAGGGTGATTAATGTTAAGATTCCTTTAAGTTTAAATGTAAACAAGCTGCGAAAATGATCAAACTTATATACACAAGCAAAAGGAGTCGCATACACAAGTTGGGAAGAAGTTATGCACGTAATCACTAAAACTTACGTACTTAAGCTAGAAATGCACCTTACATATGGAAGCTAATGTAACAAGGGCCTTACGTACTTAAGAATTAGTGTTGCGTACATAAAAGTTAGAAAAATCGAAACAAAAGCTACTAGAAGCATTTTGGGGCCAAGTTACATACGTAAGAGGTTAGAGTTATGTACACAAGTCTTATGTTACGTAAGTAAGACCCAAAATGTCATGACCCATTCCCGGGACCGCGACCGGCGTACGAGGCGAACCGTCTGTGGAAGCCCAGCCCATCTCGCACAAGCCTCAAAGTACAGAACTTATACCCAAACATCATATTTAAAGAAATATGAATAACAAATAAAAATATAAACTTTGTTTATTAAAAACAAAACATACATAACATTAAGTGCGGAAGTTGTTTCAAATTAAAACATTTGAAATATCATAAACAATAACAAAAACCTAAACAAGACCCACAGGAATCCGGTGTGTG
>CAODLS011214248.1:0-10834 GCA_948243855.1 Flueggea neowawraea
TTTGATAAAAAATTTGGCAGGTTGACTATGATTGATTTGTTAATAGAGTGGAGTATGAGATCCACTGATTGGTTAAATATATATGAGCCTAATTTATTACCTGATTATTATTCCGAAGATTTTGATTTATTTATTTCCAATTATATTATGATATGATTTGTCACGGACAGAAGTGGAAGATTGTCACACGTGTAAATAATGACGAATACAAGACGATTCCTCAAAAAACAAAAACAAGAAGACAGGCGGACTTGTGTAAAGAAGTGGCGCAGAGTAGAACCGACCAAAGGGGAGAGGACAGGGAAGGCATCGAGAGAGAGTATCTCTCTATCCAATCCATTAATAAATTAAACAGTGAGAGAGAGAGAGAGAGCAGCGATGGCTTCACGCGACAAGAAAGTCGGCAAGGCATCCAGCAGCAGAGCAGGTGGCATCCGCACTCTCTCCGATCTCAATAGGCACTCCCGTCCCGACTCCGACAGTGACGACGATGCTCCTCAGGAGTACTACACCGGTGGCGAGAAGAGGTCTCTCTCTCTAAACCCTAGTTTTTTTTTTGTTTCATTATTCTCGCCTTCTTCCTCTGCTCTCTGAATTCGATTTTGTTAACTTTGATCGTTGCTATGATTGGATGCCCAATATACTCTACCAAGTTCTAATTTTTGTTTCTTTTGTCGCTTGCCTTTTAAATTTGGGGAAGATTCAATTGATTGTTGACCCAGTTGCGATGAGGGGGCTGAGATTTTGGTACCATAGAAGAATACTTTTGATTGATGCATGGTGATAGGATCTCCATATAATTTTTCTTCTAAAACAATGATATTATGGTTATTCTTATAAACAGAGGAGAGATTCCTGCTATCCCATTAAAACTACTAAATTTACTTTCTTAGAACATCTCTTGTAAATTTGATATTATCGTGTTCAAGATACATAGTCAGTGGATCTTACTCTGATAATTTTTATGGTGTTACAGTGGTATGCTTGTCCAAGATCCTTCTAAGGCCAGTGGTAATGATGTAGATGCTATCTTCAATCAGGCCAGGGAACTGGGAGCTGTTGAAGGTTCTCTTGATCACCTTAATTAGTCTTCTACCTCAAGAAGTTTCACCGGCATGGGTAGATTACTTTCAGGTGAAACTGTCCCGTCAGCTCCACGGCAACCTGAAGCTGTTGTTCATAATATTGTTTTCTGGTCCAATGGTTTCACTGTAAATGATGGCCCTTTGAGAAGGCTGGATGATCCTGAGAATGCTTCGTTTTTAGAGGTAACTCCATTGCCAGTGTATATTTCAATGACGTAAACAGTAGTAGATAAAGAAGAATTTGAAAAAAAAAATCCAAAATTTGGACTTATGTGCTTGAGATGGGTGATTTCTCTTGTTTTATTGTCGACTCCAGCATTTATAAGCAGTTCAAAATATATGTCAAGCAACGTTCAGATGTGTAGTCTATTGTATTCCATTGCATGAGTGAACAAAGTGTAGCGATGTAGAAAGGGAATTGTTAGTCCCTGTAGCTTTTGTATTTCTTACCAGATTGCATAACCTAGGCATTGATGGTGGTTAGGTCCTTCTTGCTTTCACTGTATCTTTGGTGTATTATTTCCTGACATTGTTTGCTATGCACATTGCAGAGCATCCGAAAGTCCGAGTGTCCTAAGGAGCTTGAGCCTGCAGATAGGAGGTCCTCAATTCATGTCAATCTGATTAGAAGGGATGAAAAATGCCCAGTGAGTTTCCATGTTTAGCTTGTCTTCTTGTTTTCTTACCAGCAGTATGTTCCTGAATAAGATCAGATAGATAAGTTTTATATATTCTATAGCTCAAATTTTTACTATTTTCTTAGTACCTGTATCTACTCTTTAGGCAGAATACCGTCACCTATTTTGACTAAAAAACTGAAAGACACCCCAATCTCAGAAACAGAAGAAAGGGAGGAAAGTGAGGAAGAAGCAGATATAGAAATAGAAATAACTTCTGAAACGAAAGGGACTAAACAAGAACAACAGGGATCTACTGAGAAAGATCATTCTTTTTACAGCTTGTTGTTAAGAAATATTCTTTTTTTTTTTGGATGTGTCATTTTTATTTGCTCCAAGGTTCTACTCCTTAGCGCTGGAGATTACCCAGTACCAATGAGCTACAAGCCCATTGGTCGTTGAGAAATATTCTATGTCGATAATAATAAGCAAGCGCTTTATTTTTAGTCGATTTGCATCTATGTTGCCCTAATATGCATTGAAGCTGCAATAACGTCCTTTCTTTTGGTTATTACAGGAACCAGAGACGCAACGCCATGTTCCATTTCAGGGTGTTGGGAGAACTCTAGGCAGTAGCAGCACATCTGGGGCAACTGAACCAGCAGATAGCTCGAATTCTATGAATAGTGCTCCAACCCCTTGGGCCGGCCTAGTTGTGGATTAAGCATTGCCAACAACATCTATTCAGCTTAGGTTGGCTGACGGGACTCGAATGATAACCCACTTCAACTACTACCACACGGTCAATGACATCAGGGGATTCATTGATGCATCAAGACCTGGTGGTGCTCGTAATTATCAGCTGCAATTGATGGGATTCCCTCCTAAGCTTCTCAACGATCCAACACAGACAATAGAACAGGCAAACCTTGCCAATTCAGTTATTATTCAGATATTTTAGTGAAATCTAGATAAAGGCTTGCAAGTTACAAAAATGGCGCTTTTGTTAGTAAGACGTATGAACGAGAAGACTGAGAATTTCTATTTCCGGTATACAAAAATGGAGGTTTCACTTCGTCTTTTGTGGCTGTGGCTAATGGAGTCTGAAATCTGAAATTTGTTATCAGAAGTGTAGCTATTTTGTCTATATTGTTTTATGAATTTTATAATTTGGTGCTTAATCACACCTATTTTACTGATACAGGAGGATACTAGAGGGGGCACAGGCCCCCCACGAAGCAAATTGTAGGGGCTTATTTCACATTTGTTGAACAAATCGAGTATTTGCATATGCTAGTATTGTTTGATATCCTGCAACTCATAAAATATATTCCTTTCCTCGTGCAAACAAATTCATGTCAAAGGGCCCCAACACAACTCTGCGTCTCGAGAACTCGTAAACAAATCTCTCTTTTTGGACATGGAACAATCTTTTTCTTTCAATCACTTATGGGTTTGTTTGGTACGTATAAGATTTAATACATTTTTAACATATAGATTATCGCATGTAACATGAAGCACATCAGCTATGCCAAAAAAAAAGCACGCTAGCAAAGCCACATAAGCACCATGGTGGGCAATTACCCATCTTATGTTTTTTTTGTCCCCCAAATTAGATTAGTAATAATTCTGTTTCATTTAGTAATTTCATTTTCATAATTCAACGTATTGACCAACTTATCATTTTTAAATTGATCATGTTATTCTTTACTTTAATTTTTTTTTATAATTAATGTCCCTTTGTCCATTAAATTTGCCCTTTTCAATTTCTAATATATCGTATTCTTTCAATAAAATACACATAGGGAAGTATATTTTTTATTTTTCCAAATGATAATCAATTATACATACATAGAACTTTAGATTTTTTGCCCACCTTATAGAAATCTATTGACTTCATTCTGATTAAATATATATATTTTTAAAAAAATTGCATTATTCTCTTTACTATTTTACAATTCAAAAACTTTGTATCTATTATGTGTTATTTGTTATATGCTTAATCCTACACTTGACTATCTTTTACTTCATCAATGCACAATGAAAATCAATTTGATTTCAACATTATAACTTTTACGACAAGTTATATATATCTACAACTTCACTTCAGGCATGCAAATCAACCACCACAGGATATGAGGGATTCTACAGAGTTTTAAGTTAAGGGCATCTATGATGGGTTTAAGTAAGAGAGATTAATTAGGAGTCCAATGAACTCTCTCCCCTCCCATTAAACCTTTATTGTGGAAACTCTTCCCTTTGAACGATCCAAGCTGCTCTTGGACCGTCTAAAACTTTTTTATTTAATTGTTTATGTGTTGATTGTTGCAGCTTTTTGCCGCAACTGTCAACATCATTTTTTTTATGTTTTTGGATTTAAATTATTTATTTTACTTTTTTTTATCTTTTTGTGTATAAATTAATTATTTTTTGTGAATGTCATTTTTTTCTATCTAAATTTAATTTTTTTATTTTTCTTTTTTCTGTTTAATGTAATTTTTTAATATAATGGTATTAAAATATTTTATTAAAATTGTAGATGAAAATTTTCAAAAATTATTTTAATAATATTTTATGTACTTTTATTATTATGCATAATATATTTGTAATTTTTTTTTAATTTATATGTAGTAGTTATTAATTATTTGAGTGAAATATATATTTTTGTATAAATAAATTTTATGATATTATATGTAATTGTTCAATTTCTATGTACTTTTAAATTAATTATATTTTTGGTTTAAAAAATTTTATGCTATTATTTATAAAAATATATATATTTTTACTAATTATAAATATTAAATTATTTGTGTGAAAAAATATATTTTATATAATATATATTGTAAAAAATAAATAAAAATTAAAGTGATAATAATCTTATAATAAAATTTAATAATAGTTTAAATTATTAAAAAATAACTTAATAAAATATTGATATGATAATAATGTGTATACTTAAACGTCTAAACCATTGAGATGCTCTAATTATCAAATTGAAGTAAAGAAGGGGACAAATGAAGCACAAGGATTTGATGTGCCAAGTTGCTGTAACTTCTGTGCACATAGCAATAGCATTCACGTTAAGTTGCGACTGCCAAAGCATCTCATTTCATTTGTGCCAATAGTTCCCTCTCCATTCCTTTCATTTATTGGACTCCCAAAAGCTCATTTTGTCGGCCAACCCAACCATTTTTTTCAACTTTTCCCTATTTTCTTAATATTGTTCTTGCTTGGATCATTATATTTTTTATATTTATGTAGGAATGTTATATATATTTGAAAAATAAAAATAATTTATTTTTTATTTTATTATGAATGAAAGTAGAAATAAATACAGATATTACTAATGAAGATAGTTTATAGAAGGAATTCAAAAAAATTAGTAATACACCGTTGAAGTTGAAGTAGAAATCAAAATAACAATGGAAGAAATTAAAAAAAAAACAACATAAAGCACTAAAAAGTACTCACACAGAGGTAGCTAAGGAAAGCAAAAAAGACTAATGAAATTGGAAAGAAAACTAAAGAATATTTCCAAAAAAAACTTAAGTATTTCTTTACCCAGGTCTAAAGATAGTGAGACAACCACAGAAAAAGAATATTTTAATTGTTAAAATAGTCTCAAAAGAAACAACAAAAGGACAATACGAGATGCAAGAAAATATAGATGCGGGTGAAATTAAAGAAAAAGAAGTGGAGAAACTGACGAAGTTACCAAATCAATGTCGTATACAAAAAGAAATTATTGTTCTTCAAACTAACCTAGAAGAGGAAATAAAAGAACAAAAGAAGACACGTTCTCTAGGAATGTCTTCCAAAGAAGAGGAATTCAAAAATACAATCTATTATTGAAGAATAAAACATAACATAAGAGAACTCTATTCAAAGTAAATGAGGATCCAGGAAATTCTGCTAAATCGGAGACAACAGAAGAAATGAACCAAAGAAAATCAAAGGAACTAAATGATTCCAAATTAAAGTCTGAACTCAAAACTAGAAAGATATACATAGAAAATGAGAAAAAAAAGGATAAGAAATAACAAATCTTAGATGAGGCCAACAGGAAACTTGAAACAAAATATTGAAAGAACTGAACTAACTACGGAAGATAAGATTGCAAATGATCATACTGTCAACGCAGAATATCTAATGGGAACTCACACGATAGACAAAAATAGGACACCATAACCGAATGAAAAATATACAGAAGTTCAGAGATAATGGGTGTACCGGTTTCTATTGAACCTCTCTCAGAACTGGTACTGGCGTTCCTAGCCATAGACGGCCTGCGAGGACACTTAGCTATCTTATGCCATAGTTGTCTGCAATAGAAGCAGTTACCTGTGACCTTATTGCATAACCCGGGATGTCTTTTTTCACACGTACTACACAATGGAATTATGCCTCTAGCTACCTTGGTCTTCCCTTAAAATCTAGAACAGCCTGACAGTTGTACTCTCTTAAAACTCTAGTTGCTCACATTCTCAAAAACATTAGAAACAGGATCAAGACGCTGAAGAATGCGCTCCAGAACATCTGTGTTACTCGTAGGCTGACGTGGTTGTTGAAGATGTGGTGTCTCAACCTCCAGATCACTATGTGGATTCCTCTGACCCGCCACAGAAAGATCAGTGGTCTCGGTGCCGACCCTAGCTGGTGACTCTAAATGTGGATCTATATTTACAAATGAAACAGACAAACAAAATATGTATGCATGCATAGATCAGAATGTAGACAACTGTCACCGTACCAAAGTAACAATAAGAAGGTTATAGAAGCAAATCAGACTAACTCGATTAAAAATACCTAAGATTCACAACTGACCCAAAGTTTCGAAACCTATGTCTCTAATACCACTTTTACCACGACCTAAAAACGAATTATAACCGACGTACAAGATGAACCATCTAAGGGAGCCCGACCTATCCCGCACAACCTTCAGAGAATAAAACTTAACCCAAAATCTTTTACCCAATAATAATTAAATGATAAATAAATATAATTTAGATTTATTTTAAAAGCATAGATTTAAAAAGTAAAACGTTCTAAAATAAAACATAGAAAAATATATTAATATACATAAAATATATTTATAAGTAAATCTAGTTAACAAAATATTCATAGACAACCAAACAGAACCAACACCCACAAGAATCCCGGTATGGAGCAACTATTACAAAAGACAAACTGGGCTCGAAAAGGGCACTCACTGCTAATCTGAATGTCACACTGAGTGTGGAAAACCAGATGAACGCTATCAACAAAATCACCTGAAAAATATTAAAGGGAAAGGGGTGAGAAAACTCAGTGAGAAAACGACACTCTAGATTGCCTCATCACATAAACCGTTTTGAAAATGTTTTCAAAAAATATCACATCCATGTATATATTAATATATTGATAATATACACTCGTATGTATACAGATAGTAGTTCAGAAATTCATTTTGAAATAGTTCGCAAACAAGCATATCACAATCAATCAAACGGTTAAAGTAAATAAATCAGATAAAATATTTTATTTCTAAAATATTTACTAAGAATAAATCATTTAAAAACTTGATCAAAGCATAATCAAACGAAAGGAGTTAAATAAATAGAAATTCAAATATTTAATAATTTTCGAAATGCATTTGCCAAAACATTCACATCTAGAGTGAACAACATACAATCAGACATTATTACACACACACACACACACATATATATATATATATATTTTCTGGAAGAATAAGACAATGGGAGTAGATACAGATAGATCATCTGGTAGATTAAGGTGGACTCTTGTCACGTGAAGATAACTAGCATGTAATTGCGCTGGCACACTGTCACCACCTACCCTGGTAATTAGGCCTTCACAATGGTATACCAAAGGCTACATTTATCCCCGTAGCGTAAGTGTCCCAAACTATAATATTTCTAACAATCATGCATGCAAAACAGACATATATATATACAATATACATATGTTTTCCAAAACAAAATACTTAACAGAAAATATTTCTTAATACTAAACAAAAATTAATTTAAAATATTGAACAAAATTCTTATTTCAGAAACATACTTATATTCAGAACATGATATTTATTACAGAAAAATATATATACTTTTAGAAACAGAATACTTAATACAAAAATATGCTTATTTCAAAACAGAGTATTTATTCAGAGTTCAAAATAATATTCAAAATAAAATTTCATAACAGAGCTAATCACATAAGTTAGATTATTAATTAACCAAATAATAATTAGTCAGATTACAGATTATATTCAGACACAACAAAAACTATACAGAGTTGAAGACACAACCTATGTATTTGAAGCTGTCATCGCACTCACTTATAAGCCGAGCTAGTAATCTAACTCACGGTCCACCGGTGAATGACTGATCACTTCGGAAGTCGAACAAAGCTGAAAGAGAGACGGGCCACAACATACTCAGATATGGTAACTTTGATATATATATATATATGAATGAATGCAAATGAACATAAATTATGCATAGATATCAATTAAGATTCATTCAAGTCACACATACCAATACGCCTACGAATTGAAACAAAATTCTTTTCATCAAGGTGTTTTGTGAAAATATCAGCAAATTGATCTGTTGTTGCAACAAATTCAAGTTCAATATCTCCCTTGAGAACATGATCACGTATAAAATGACGTTTTATATTGATGTGTTTTGTTCTTGAATGCTAAATTGGGGTTTTTAGAAATGCTAATGACACTAGTGTTATCACACTTAATTGAAAACTTTGAAAACACAATTCTAAAGTCCAAAAGTTGTTGCTTGATCCACAAAAATTTCAGTTACACAACTGGCAACTGCTACATATTCAAATTCAGCAGTGGATAGTGCAACATAATTTTTCTTCTTTGAGAACCAAAACACTAGTGAATTACCTAAGAATTGACAAGTACCCGAAGTGATTTTTCCTATCTAATTGGTTTTCTGCATGATCAGCATCACTATAACCAATTAAATCAAAGCAATTATTCTTAGAGTACCACAAGTCCACATTTTTTGTATTAATCAAATATCTAAAAATTCTTTTGACGACACTCAAGTGAGATTATTTTAGACAAGATTGAAAACTTGCACAAAGACAAACACTAAACATGATATCTGGTCTACTTGCAGTAAGATAAAGGAGAGATCAAATCATACCTCTATAAAGATTTTCATCTACTCCATTGCCTTGTTAATCTCTAGTGAGTTTAGTTGTAGTACATAAGTCTCACTTAGGCTTTTCACTATCGATGATTGCTTGCAGCTCAATCCAATAAGGTCAATACATGAGGTTGATTCTGGCTCAACACCTCGAAGGCCTCACAATGTTGTTTTCTATAGGTTCATAACAAACCTTACTCAATATTGTTTTATACTTAGGTTCACAACAAACCTTTACAATGTTATTTTCTATAGGCTTACAACAAACCTAACTCACACTCTCAAAGTGTATACAATTGGTTTACAAATAATGAAGCTCTATGCTAGAGTTGAGTATTTGAAATTGAAGGTTGAACTTTGATCTCTAACTTGAATTAATGTTTTTCTTGGTGGAAATTGATAGGAAGTTTGGCTCTATGATTTCTGATGTTATTCAGCACGTTCTTGGTCTTCTCTTAATGTATTTATAGCCCTTTGAATCAATATGACCGTTGGAGAAAAGAATATAGCCATTAGAGTCTGTTTAAGGCTGACTGCTATTGTCTGTGACAATCTCATGTACGTGACCACAATCTGACGTACGTTACCTGACTTTAGCTCCAATACATGTACGTTAACATTACTTGACGTACGTTGATCATAGCAGATTCTCAGTTCATGTACGTTAATACTAACTGACGTACATTACTTCTATGTTTGACCATCCAGTAGCTTCTGTTTTCAATCTGGAGCATCTTACGTACGTGAAACTCCATCTCACATACTTTAGATCAATATGACGTACATGACGTTTTACTCTTGCGTACATCAATGAACACACACGTATGTTACCGTATTTTGACGTACGTGAAATGTGATTCAGAGGGTTTCAATGGCTTCCGTTTGTATTCAGACCCTCTAGCACGTACGTGAAACTTTTCTGATGTACGTGAGACGCTTCTGTGACTTGGTTTCTCCAATCCAAGCTTTCCAACGTGTTTCTCTTCAACTCAAACGTTTTGCTCTTCATCAAAACCTTTTGTTGATCATCAAAATACATAAGGAACTTATTGTTGATCACCTATGATCCAACAATCTCCCCCTTTTTGATGATGACAAAACTTTGAAGGATTAAATAGCTACATCAAGAGCAACACCATTGATCAAGGATTCAATCCTTGTCATTTGATTAGTAACATGTAAGAGTGAATGCAAAAAAAAATTATCCCTATTCAATTAAGCATATAACACTCTCCCCCTTTTTGTCATTTATCAAAAAGATTAAACAATTAAGCAAATTATAAACATTTTCACTCCCCCTTTGAAAAGCAATTTGGGCATATATAAAAAATAGTCTCTCTCCCTATTTATTTCAAAACAATGCACATATATAAATCAACATAATCAAATAATTCATGCAAATAACAATAATCAAATTAGAAATAAAAATTGCATGAAATAAAAAGGAATGAAATTTTAAAGAATACGTAGTATGCCGAAAGACATACATTTGCCATTGGATCTCCATCATCACTTGAAGAAGAACTATAGCCTCTTGTTTTCTTTTTCTTATTTCGATCATTCAACCTCTCCATCTCTTTTTGTTGATACTTCTTGTTTTTCAACAACTTTTTATAAGTTGTTATCCTTTTGGAGTAAAATTTTAGCTCTTCATCCTCCTCTTCATCGAAGCTTGTCTCTCCTTCACTCTCCCCTTTTTGGTAATGAATGGAAGCTTTCAATGCCTTCCCATGCTTCGGTCTTCCATCTCTTGATTTGAGCACAATCTCATAATTTATGAGTGACTCAATTAAAACACTAAACTCCAAAGAATTTAAGTCTTTGGACTCCATGATGGCGGTGACCATTGCATTCCATGTTTGAGGCAAAGTCCTCAAGATCTTCTTCACCTTATTGCTATTAGATATTGGTCTTCCAAATGAAGCAAGACCATTTGTGATTTCCGCAAAGCGATCAA
>CAODLS011214754.1:0-11038 GCA_948243855.1 Flueggea neowawraea
ACCCTTATACTTTCTTGAAAGTTAGTTGGAAGTTCTTTTGCGTAACTCTCAGAAAGCTTAAAGTACAAAACAATACTCATTCCTTCTCCATCAGTTTCACTCTGAAAAAGTGTGGTGGGGTATAATGGAATCTGCAACCCAAAAAAAGATCAAAGGTCCGAAAAAAAGAGAACCAAATGAACACAAGATTTCACTCTCGTTCGAATGCACAAATAGGAGAAATCAAACTTCTTCTAAGAGCGGAAGTGAAAGAAAGGTATACCTGAACATTTACAACAAGGATAGGTGGAAGCTTCCCTGATGAGCTAATAGCAGGGAGTTCCAGAAACTGAGCTATGTGATCAATTTTTCGAGGGGTTAGAAACACATCAACCCCAAATGGATAATATGCAGCATAATTAGGAGCAAAATCTTTCTTCTTGTCCCTGTCATTCAGAACATAAATGCAGTGAGAAATAATTTTGGCAAGGGGAGATCCATTCATGTCGTTTGTTATTCATTATCTATTTGGCATCTAAGCGGCTTTTGTCACGATCCAAAACCACAGCATCACTGAACTTTTAAACATCCCCTGGTGCAATACATAATGTGTATTTATCTAATCATACTTAAATCTGTGCATTTTGAGATTTGACCATGTGTATGAAACCATTTTACAAACGTACCTGAAATAATTCTGCCCCCGAACTTTGAAACTACATGGATCAATATTTGACCAGCAATCCAGCATTTTCTTTTCCAATGGGCAAAACGGTACCTGAGAACCAGCAATTGGTCGGTGGAGAATCTTCTTTGAAGAAACTGAAACCATGTAAAAACAGAATAAGTCAAATGCCCTTTGAAATTACTAAAGGATCCATGCACAGAAAAAAAGTACAATGAGCTATAGTCCAAGTATGCAACTTCTTAAAATACGACCCAAAGGACTCACATAGGGTGTTATTAGCATGCCCTTCCTTCCATTTAAATGAGAGTCTCAAAGCAGTCTTTTTCTTTGCACTTGGTGGGCTAGGACTTAGTGATCTTCTCTTTTCCACAGATGGAATAGTTGAAGCGAGACAAGGTAAGCAATTACCAGGAAGAATTCCACAGTTATCTAACAGTCCTTCCTCTTTGCCAGCATTTTCATCCACAGAAGATGAAATTTCATCTAGGAACACATGTTGCTTTACATCATCTGATGGTCCATCAGACTTTGATGCAGTATCCAAATGATCAGAATTAAACACCCGATTATTTGTATGTTTTGCATTGTCACTCACAGATTTGGGGGCAGAATTTCCTGCGGACAAATCCCCTGCCTTCCGATTAAAGTCTCCGTGATTAGGATCTCTAAATGCACCTTCAAATCCATTTAGAGATGATGCATCTGCTAGAACTCAAAATTCCATAGTTTAATCTCTGCTTAATAAACATGCGGAGAATCAATGTGAAGTTAAGCGTGGAAGAGAAATTAGAATATTCAACAATGCCGTACCATCAGCAACACTTTCAAAATCTTCCTCACAGTCAGACTCAAATACCGCAATTGAATCAAACCATGTCTCCTCAATACTTCCTGCTGCCATCATAATTCAAGAAAATCAGAGATAAATATCAGACAAAAAATTGGTCAATATCGCAGCAGATGACAGTAAAGATACATCTTCCGGTAACAAAGTTACCAGTACAGAAAATGTTGGCTAATTGCAGAATAAAAGTACAAGGCATTCAACAAATCACAGGACCCAGCATCGACACTAACAATCTAATGCAGCATAGCAGACTAATGAGAAGTGTGACATAAGATTTAATGACATACAGCATTAGATTTTTAATTATGGTAACCCCTTTATCCTTGTCAGAAAGCACTTCTTCTTTCAACAATAACAAAAAAATACAGACTTGAACAAGCTAAAGTGAATAACCGAGTCCTAATACATTGAATAAATCTACTTTTGGAATCAATGTGGCACACCCATAAATAAAATTTGATAATTATAGAAACTAAAAGAAAGATAAAACTGTCAAGAAATAGATTTGAGAAAATACAGTTGTCAAGAGCCAACTGTAAAATCTCAGAATAATGCATATACAGCACAGAAATTGTTAATCAGCTATGCATTAGAAAAGCCCTAATTTGAATGTAGTAAGCTGCATAAGAAGACATACCAACTCAAACCAACCAAAAAGGAATATCTAGTAAATGGGAAGCTTTGATCAAACAATTCACTGCATACAGAATAAACCTCAAATTTGCTAATTAGACAACAGCAAAGCAGAAAATGCCAACCAATGACCTCGCATAGATTGAGTTGC
This sequence comes from Flueggea neowawraea, assembly GCA_948243855.1. Classification (NCBI taxonomy): domain Eukaryota; kingdom Viridiplantae; phylum Streptophyta; class Magnoliopsida; order Malpighiales; family Phyllanthaceae; genus Flueggea; species Flueggea neowawraea. The sequence goes on from CAODLS011214754.1 coordinate 2,299, forward strand.
CTTCTATATCCTCTACACTAAATTCTCATGAATAATCAGAAAAACTTTCAAAAACAAATATCAAATGTGAGTCCCTATTGGCTATACTACTGCTTAATCATGGAGAAATCCCCCTCAGAAAAGCCCCGGGCTTGTGTTAAGATCAGACAGAACATACCATTACAGGGTAGCTCTCTCAATGGCTGACAATGAAGGTAATGACTTTGTCGTCACATTTACCATCACCACTCCCTTGATGGTGAAAGAACACATTTTTCATGCAGGCAAGACAAATCCAGCACCCACATCTTTAACACAATCAAAGCTCTAAATCCTCCAAATCCCAGGCCAACAAAACATAAAACCAATAAAATGCTGAATAAAAAATCAACTAAATTTCACATAAGAAACAAGAAAAAAGAAAGGAACAGACTTGATGACGAATCCAAGATTAAGGGGAAGAAAACAGAGAGAGAGAGAGAGAAAGAGAGGTGTGTGGACCTTGGAAAGCGTGGTTGTTGGTGGAGGAATGACGATGATGATCAGGTGGCAGAGCTGATGACCTGTGATCAAGCTTGTCAAGTGATCCATCTGGCAATTTTGAGGATACTCTTCTCTTGATACCTTTCTTTCTCTTCCTGGTCTTCTTCTTTGAAGACCTCAATCTCCCACCAACCCATCCTTCTGGAGTTGATACACAAGACCCCATCTTCCTCCTCTCCCTCTATTTCAAGATCAAAAAGTTACCATCTTTAACAAAACCACGGACAATACTAGTCTGTTATAGTCCTAAATAATAATAATGAGAGAGAAAGAATGGAAAAAAAAAGAGGAAAAAAATAATAAAGGCAAAAGAGAGGAAAAAAGAGACTTCTCCTACTCCTGTAATTGTGAACAAGGCAAAAAGACATCTTATATTAATCCTCTGCTCCAACAAAAGTGATTTCATTTCCAAAAGGCGACAATTATTTGTTGTTTCTCGTAATTTCCTCTTTTAATCAAAACCCACAATTTTATGATAAATACATCTTCTTTTCTTTTTTTCTTTTCTTTTTGTTTATTAGTATTTTTATCTAAAATGTTTATTTCATTTTTGACACAAATTACACGTAAAAATGTTTGAGGACGATTTTAAAATTCGTTGTGAAAAAGAGGAAAAAAGAGACGGCAGTTGGGAGGATTGTTGCTTGTCAGGGCAAGGCAAAGGCGTGCATCCAATTCTGAGAGACAAGTGAGGGTGGATGACTTGGCAGAAACCCATTGCTCGAACGTGTGTTAAGTCTTGTTTGGGACTTGGAGTTCATGGTCTTCTACGCTATCTATCTATGCTATGGTGGTTCTTGATGTTGTTGTGATCTTTTGGCGTGTCTTTAACGTTGTTATTTGCCCTTTTTTTTATTTTTTTCCTTTTCTTTTTTGGGTATGCATTTCATTTGTTCCCGAAAATCGTTTTATTCCATAAATTTCTGTAATTTTAGTACATTTATTTTAGATTTTTGTGACAATAATGTGCGGATGCATATGAACATGAATCGGTCCAAAATAGTGATCGTGAAAAGGATAGGTTATAATTTGTGCACATTAGTTACGATGATGAGGTCGGCCACAATCTATATGTGTGTGAATTCAGAAAATTTTACAAAGAATTCTTTCAACAATTCTATTACTTATTTTTGCCTTCGCATCCTTTTATTTTCTTCCACAAAATGCGCATTTCAAAAACGGTGTCCAAGGTTTTGGCAGGACTTGATAACGACGATAATTGTAAAAGTGAGATCCTGCTGCACTTATTCCTGAAGAATAGTATAATAGTGTATACTTTTACAAAAAATATTGCATTTTTTTCCTGTTTAATATTCCATATTTTATATACTACTGGCCAATAAATATATAGTTTTCTCTTAATCTGTCACTAATTTAGTTTTTTTAGTTAAATTGAACAAATTTTAATAAATTTAGTTGATTGCGTAATAAAAAAATAAAATAAAAGTGACACATATTATTAGACGTAGATTAATATATGATAAAAAAAATTCTGTTAATTTTATATGTTCTGTTATAAAAAAATCATCTTGAATCTGTAACTTGGCTAGCTACAATGTAATCTGAACATTTTTGTATTGTGGACTAGTGTAGATATTGTTTTCGGTGTAGTAGGCTTAGTATTGATTTTGCACTCTTAGTTTTTTTTATCTCTCTACCTAACTAGATTTGAGTCAGAGTTCGGTGAAAATAACTTTGAGGCAATCAATCTAATCATATGTAAATTGTTCATTTTTTGCAATACAATTTTATTTTACCAAAAAAAAACATCCTTTCAATATTCTTGGTTATGGTTTCCTAAAAAAAGGAATAACTGCCAAGAAAAGAGAAGTGTGCGTAATAAACGCTATTAGTTTGGACATGTAAATGATTTCTGTAATTAGTGACAGAATAAATCAAAGATTGGACTATTCCTTTCTTAAGTGAGTGTATAAATATAACAGTCTTAACCAATGTTAGATCTGCAGTTGAAGTAATATTAATTAAAGATGTTGACTTAATTAGCTAATGTAAAGTTTGGCTCTATTAGTTTACCTACCATTTTTTTTGGAAAAAATCTCTCATTTTTATATTCATCTTCGTCAATGATTGAAACATATAAAATGAGTTTCTTCAAATTCAGGACATAATTTATCTACATGCTTTACCATAATCTACTAATAATGAGAACAAGTTGCGATGAAAATTCCAACTGTAATTTTTTCTCAAGGTTTAATTACATTGATTTTCCTTGAAAGATACTGTATTCTTTTATTTAATTTTATTTTTTTCAAGGATCTTTCATTTAATCTTTTTCTAAAATAAAAGGAAACATAAAATTTACTGTTTTGGAGTTTCAAAAAAGATTATATAAAAAGTTTTAAACTTAAGATCTCTATTATGCGGGTTCAATGCTGAGTCATTGAGCCGCATGAGGGAATGATCAGAACATGCGCTCGATTTGCACCGAGCACATATTCCTGTCAGTGGATCCATAGATCATGTGTTGAGATTTTTTTTAATTTTATCTATAAATATCCACTATTTCTGCTTCATATTTTTTTATCTTCTCCTATTAAATACATACAATCTTAATGCAATTTTTTTCAACGTAATTTTTTCTATTCTTAATTTTTTTAATGTATTTTATGCCATCGAATGTTGTTATTTTTTTACCTACAAATTTTTTCTTAATATTTACGCTCTCGACACTAATTTGTAGTACATATTATTTTCGCAAAATTTGCATAAATAATTTATCCAAAAAAATAAAGTATAATTTTAGAAATATAATTTATTTTATATTAAAGTATAAAATTAGTATATTAAATAAATATATTTATTGTGAATTATATTTTATAAATAAATTAAACGAGGAGTGAAGTAATTGTGAATTCTATGATAAAATATAAAAAAATATAAATATAGTGGAAAAAAATAATAAAAAAATTAATATAATGTGATAAATATATTTAAATAGATATAATAAATTGGTGATGTCTTTAGAAATTTCTAGGTCTTTTTTATTTTAAAAAACAAACATATATTATAATATTAAGAATTGTTTGGTTTCCAATACCATATATGGCTAGTGTACAAAAGAACGACGGTGTTGGAGAGTCGTCTTCATCAATCAGAGTAGCTAGACAAAGGTAGGCAATAGTTATATGGGTGGTGTACATAATTTGTCCAAGGGACCCATTGTACAACCATTTGATGTCTCAAATTAAGCGAAGAGAAAGAGACCTTCAAGTTCCACAACTTTTAGGCAAAAGTTATACTAACTAGTCTATCAGAAAACTTTCCATGACTTCATCAATTGCAGGGACTGCTGATGATTATAATTAACAGCTCAGCAGCAGCTCATTCAAGACTGCTAAAGGCCGGACCTCATGTTGGCTTATTCGCCTTAAATGCTGCCACATGTATTTAAATGCTGCTGTTTATGCCAAAACTTTATCACTGCAACAATAATTAATAAAAAAATCTTCTGCAGAAGTATCTTCTTCGTTGATGGATGTAAATAATTGGTCAAAATTTTAGAGCTGGGAAATACAATAATGTGTCAGGTCTGTATTATAAATCGGTTGGCAATTTTACATGTATTTATGACTGTAGATAATTTTTTTTTTCGGAAATGTGGCGATCAATTGCAATTAATTCTTGCTGAAAGTGATCATAAATACAACTTCTTAACCCAAAATATTCATTTATTGGCGTGAACCAGGAACATTTTATCGGACCACATGAATTGAGGACATAACCCCATCCGCCAAGCTATCCCGAAGAGGTAGATAGTGAATGATTTTAAAGTGCAAGTCTACCATGTATGAAATGCATTTTAACTACCCCACTGGGTGCCTAGCAGAAAGGGTGTGACCTTTATTTGTACAATGTGAGTTCGAGTGGTAGCGACGATAATTTTGTGTTGTCTATTGTCGCAGACTCGTGTCGTGCACTAGAACAAGAAATCTCCCGAAAACTTGCCTTACTTCGGTGTTACGATGACTTTACTAGTACACGCGCTCAAACCTGCTGCTGGTGTTAGCTATAGCCCTCGACATCATTCCGTAGCAGAGAGGTAATGCCTGCATGGTAACGCCCAACAGGGATATGCTACTACTGATCGCCCCCGACTCTCTTTTTTATCTTAAAAAAAGAAATGCATTTTAACCATAAAAAAGAAAGATGATTAATTGGTAATCTAGTGTGTGTGAAAAATTATTGCGTATCAAATTCTCCATTAAAATAGACAGACCAATAAAAAGAAACAACGAAACCACATGACTGTCAACTAAGTAAATATCACTAACAAAAGTTTGGTTCAGTTTATTCGAAGTATCAGCCTGTTTAAGTTCAACAAACACATGTATTCCTTTCACAATCACTACGGATAAAAAGAAATCGAATCCCAGATTATTCTTTTCAGAAGAGACGCTTTGTAGGGTAAAAATTATTGTTCTTAATATAAAAATTAGAGGCCGCATAAATTGTGGTTTAAAGCAAATAATCTCAATTACCACAATTCACGTGCATTTTTATTTGTGGCAAATAATAATTCCATGTATTAGCATATTATATTCTTGGAACAACTCAAGTTGAAGGCAACATTATACCTTCATCTTATTCGACCATAATAGCAACAAGACAATTAAGAATTGCCTACAAAAGGTTTCATTATTTAAAAACGAAAGAAAGGAAATCTTTTTTATATAATAGTTCTGGCAACATCATTAACATTACGTTGGGATTCTATAATCTTAATTTAATGGCAATGTTGCTGGGGAATCATGACTTCTTCCAAACTATCCATAAAATATATGTTAAACTCGATTAATTAATCGAAGCAATAAATGAAACTCAGTGGTGATCAACATCACCCTTCAAGGTCTCTTTGGGGACACCAATAATTTTTTTTTTTTGAAATCAGGACACCAATAACTTCAATATCTTAAGTTGGTCTATGATCACAAGAGAACAGAGGAATACATATTTTCTTAGCTGAAATTGATGATTTTTTAATTCCTAACATTGGAGTTGAAGAGGTTGAAGTAAAATATTCAAAAACGTTGTTGGATTTCATAACCTAGAAAATAAAAACAAAACTGTGACTGATTCATTTTTAACACTTGGTTCGGGTGGCCTGCGTGCCGTTGAGTATCAGCTACACATTTATGATTAGTGAGGCCTAAAATCATGTGCAACCCAAAAATACAGGCACTTCACAGTGCCATGGAGGTAAAATAAAAACAACAGTTCATGCAAAAAACTACTCATGCATTTTCTTTTTTGAAACTAAGAGCATATCATTATTGCAAATCAACTGCTAATTCAGCAGTAATACAAGTGTATGGGCTGCGAGATTACCGGACCTACGAGTAAACTCAACTCCAAAATTTGTGTGGAGTTGTTAAAAACTGTTTACCGTTCGTATTTTATTTCTAAAAGGACGTTTCATTTTCTTTACATTTTTACCATCTAATCTAGTAATTTACCAATTTATTACTGTAATTAACTTCTTTTTTAATAAATAATTAACTACTATTCTTGAGTCTATTGACATAATTGATGAAAGGCTGGGGACCCAGATGAAGATTGGAGACAGTGAAAGAGGACAAATAGAGCATTCAATTCTAAACACCAAAGAAGGTGGAGTATTTTTTAGAATTAAGAGAAATCTGGGCAGTTTTCATGGTACGTTGCAATGACAGTTGCACATTTGATTTGGCAGTTTGTCAATAGACCCTAGTGGGTTTCTACTGAAAAATTATGAATAGGTCCATTTCTTGACATATACCTAATCAGTTTTGTACTCATCTTTTTTACTTTAACCTTTTCAAACAAACAACGACATTAATGTCTGACTATAAAAAACATGTAGGGACAAATTACAGAGTTGAACGTTGTATAGTTAATGAAAGAAAGAGAAGTCGAACAACTTGATATTTCACCAGGGATATATTCGTTTCTGGCTGTCATGAAAGCCCAACCCAGAAAGGCCACATTCATGACAGTCCAATCAACTAGCCAAATAAGGCAAAACTAAGGCGAAAAAGTAAATATCAAACTAGCATTTAACCTGGATCTCCTGAGATTTCAACTTGGGTGGCTCAGCATTCGGAATCCAAGAGCCGATCCATTACAGGGGAGTTAACCTACAACATAAAAAAACAATTACAATGGCAGTTGCTTTAGAACTCCACAAATCTTAGAGGACCATCAGTTCATCAATTTCTCCAAAGAACAAATTTAACAAGGGGACGCCAGTTAGTGTAGCACAAAAGTAATTGTACCGTATACCTTCGCACTGTTTCCAGAAATGCTTGGTTCATTGGCAGCAGATTCATGTTCAGAGCAAGGTGACCGTGCCGGAGAACAAAGAAGCTGATCATTGTTGAAAGAAAACGGTTAAATCATTTTTTTAACAAATTGCTGGTAAACGGGGGTTTATTGATCTGCCATACTGGTTAAGAACTTCGCTTGCCTCTGACACACAGGAATTCAGATGATAGTTCTCTTGAACGGGCTTGCCGATTGAGTTGAACTCAGAAATAGTGGGTGAGGCTGCAAGAAAAAATTAATAACTCATTTTGCTCTAGGAATTGTGTATAAAAAAATGAGAAAAGTGCTAGAGCACATCTAATTTCAGCTAGAGTTATGAAGTTGCAGCAAAAAAACAGAATAATACAGGCAAATCACATCAACACACATTTGAATAAGAAAAACGCTCTGCATAACTAGGAAAAAAAATATCCAGAGAAAAGATTCGTAGGATTAATATGTTAATATGCTTAGAGATGCACTTGTTTGATCATAGAGGATGAGGTTTTTCCACGGCAATTACCAGAGAAGCACGGCTTATTTGATTGTGACACAAAATCAAAGGAGTTTGAGTTAGTATTGCGATATACAAGCAAATCTAAAAACCGCTCTACTGTTCAAATGAAGAATGCAAGAAAGAGAGAGAATACAGAAATTAATCCAATATACCCCGCAACTAGCCTACTACCATAGTTTAGGAGCCCATTTATTGATTGATGAACAAGGTTAGGTTGTCTAATTGACATTTTAACACTCCAGTGTGTGTTTCATTTGTTGAACACACTCCGTGGGCTCATAAATGAAGTAACAACATGTAGTTCTCCAGCAAAAAGCCTTTAAGAGGTTAAAAACAAAATAGAGGTGGAATAACAAACTTGATTTGCCAAAGTGCCCATGCTGGAAGCCGTCATTCTGCAGTTTTGATCAGAATCTTCGGTCAACTTTCTTGAGGAAACATGCCAAATATTTAGAAAATGAAAATACACTCACAATGCAAACACAGATTTCAACTCAATCAAATTGATTACCTGCTATCTTTATTTTTGTTTACTACATTGCAATCTTCTTTATGTACTGGTATGGAGGAATATGTCCTTTTGTCCTGATATAACAATCAAGCACATTTCAACCATATATGAATACAATTCAACCATATAACAATCAAGCACATTCATGAAGCATCATAAGATGCAAAATGCCAAAACCTAAAAGGTTACACCTTATAACAAAGATATATATCTTGGATGAGGATACTGACTAGCTATAACAGTGAAATGCAATCAGCATGTAAGCAAGAAACTTAGTACACATTCAATCAATTTTATTAATAGAAAAGTGATTATCGCATGCTTGAATTGAATTCGTCTATGCAATATCTAAACACAGAACAATGTTGATAACCTCTTCATTCATCTCTGAAACAGTCTCCTTAATCTTCTGTATCACAGTTGTCAAGCTCACCATTTGACAATGCAACGCCTGATCGTAAAGAACCATTTGGAAATGCATTAAAATCAGTAAGCATAGACAAATGAATGAGAAATCAACAGAAAGGCCTCAACCTCTAACCTCCTTCTGAGATATTAAATGCTGTATTACTTCATCCTTTGCTAATAAATTTCTCTGAAGGTGACAGTTGTTAAGACAAATCTTACAAAAATTCTTGGGCTAAAAATAATCTTCTGCTTGTATTGAGAAGACATATAGACGTTTAATGCTAAAAAGGATATCTCTTCTATTTGATTCTTGTGGCTGTCACAAATATTTGAGGCTTCCAGTTTTGCTTCTAGCTCTACAATTATTGTGTCCTTTCTTCGCAATTCATCTTCCTTACTTTTCAGTTCATTTTGAAGGTCTCTAATCTTCTCTGGAACAAAATTGGAAGGGAAGAAAAAGATCATATTTAAGTTCAGTACAT
>CAODLS011214761.1:0-11642 GCA_948243855.1 Flueggea neowawraea
AAAGCATGAAAGAGGAATAAAAAATAAGAAAAGAATGATAATCTTACCTTCAAAGATTATTAGAAACACTGGGTAAGCAATGAGGTAGTGAGAGGATTGATCTGAAAATGAGACAGAGTGAAAAATGCAAATGGTGGATGAAATGGTCAGGGTTCGGATATATACAAAAACTAGAGGCTCACGTACGTTAATCTAAGGCTAAAGTATGTTAGTATCAGCTCATGTATGTTAGGATCAAAGTCACACACGTTAGCGAGTCAAAACTCATGTTTTGAAAATGAAAATCCCGACCTCACGTACTTCACCCCAGATCTCAGATACTTGAATCATCCTGGAAGCGCAGCTCACGTACGTGACACCTCTTTCTCACGTACGTGAGTTCTGCCTGCCTTACGTACGTTAGGCTTAGCCTTACGTATGTAAGATGCTTTTTTTCTCCCTTATTGACTTCTCTTACTACCGAACTCGTCCCAAATCATTTTCAACACTTAACAACATCCAACCTAACGTGATTTCATCATGAACATCATATACCATCCACTGGTATTCCCAAAAGTCCTCAATGCCACACTCGAAAACTACAGGGATCATAATTAGAAAATACGGGATATTACACTTGCCACTAAATCTCAACAAAAAGTGGTGAGAGGAAGAAGAGCGGGCGTTCATGAGGTAAATACTTATTCTCTGGACTTAGCTTCCCAAGTTATCAAAATGTCTAGGAATTGAACATATTGCTTAATAGAGAATCAATGGCTACAGAACAATGCTCTTTCCATGGAGTTATGGGTCATAGTGGTTCAACTTGTGGTTTGGGCCAAGTCATGGGTGTTAGATTTGAGGAAGTGAATTATTTGGGAGGTTTTGCTAAGTGTTAACCTAGAATGACTCCTATTCCAATACCTATAGCACGGGATGACGCAACCACCTTAACCTTGCTTCGAAAGACCTAAATTCCAATCTACCTACACCTATGGGACCCCCAAAATTTCAACCTAGGCCACCATATCAACTACAACAACCCTGATAGGTTGCATTTTAAGCATACTTTGCATTGCATTTTAGGTTTTTTTTTGTATTGTAAATTGTTATTATTTGTGCATGTTTATGCTTCTCTGTTGTTTTAGGTGGATGTTAGTGGAATATGACAGTTTTGGAGCTGTCTCTGTGCATTTCAAACAAGAATTGCATCTTTGCATGATCACGCCGAAGTAGCCGGGTTGGACCGTGGACGATTGGGCCGCATGCCACATTGTTGGGCCGCATTTTGGAAGTGTTTTGAAGGATGAAATTTACATGGGCTGTTGGGTTAAAAATAATTAGTTTTAATTAGTTATATTTTTATTATTTTAGCTATTTTTTAGGAGGGAGTAGGTTGTTCAAATTAGGAGACTTATTTTTGTCTCTTTTTCTCTCTCTCCAACGTTCTACTCTCTCTCTGACTTTCTATTTGGACGAAAAAAAATCATTCACTCTTCTACATTAGGTTTGGACGCATTCTTTGGGAGAGCTGCCACTCTCTATTGATTTTTGGGTGTTCTTCCTTAAGCATGTGTAACTAACTTTTTCTCTAGTTAAGGTGTTTCAAAGTTCAATCCAAAAATGTTCTGAGACTTTTGTTTCAATTGTTATAAATAATTTTAAGTATTTATTCAGTTTTTGTGTTCTGTTCCTTTATTATTATTTCTTTTGATTGATTGACTAGGGCTCGTTAATTGATTGACCGAAATAGTATACCATTGGTTAGGATTGATAGTGCGTCACATTAGTCCTAACATAGGTAGCAAACAACTTGGGTGAACATTGTTGAATGTTATTCATGTTGTGTGACTGAATAATCTGATTTAAATGAATCGCAGCGTTTCTGGTTTCACTGGCTAGGATAGAGGTCACTTTAGTTCTTACGGTTGCCATAGATTAAATCCTGCAAGGAATCCTGGGGGTTGTCTAGTGGTTAGGGAAATAATCTATAGGGCGTCATAGGGCTATCGAATCAGTAAGAAGGGATTGGTCAATTGAGTGCATCACCATTGGCTATAACTATGTTTATTTGAATGCTTTATATTAATCTTTCGTGTATGTGATCAACAGATTGGATTGTACGGTGAATTACCTTAGCTGGGTCTTTATCATTATTGAATTTTCGTCAACTTCATTACTGCCGTTTAATTTTTTATTGCGTATTTTATTTCTTTTTTTTTTCGGCTTCAGCTTAAATTTGATTTCTGATCGTTTTATTATGTTGGAGGACGATTGTAAACCCAATAGGCAACCTTAGTGCAGATTGAACCCGCCAATGATGGAGGTTGTGAAAAAAGGAGATTCTCAAGCTTTTAAATGCAGGTGTGATCTATGCAATATCTAAAAGTAAATGGGTAAGTCCAACACATGTAGTTCCTAAGAAAACTGGTATCACTGTTGTTACAAATTATCAAGGTGAGTTGGTTCCCATTCGTGTTCCCAATGGATGGCATGTTTACATAGATTATAGGAAGTTGAACACTGTAACTAGAAAATATCACTTCCCACTTCCTTTTATTGATCAAATGCTTGAACGTTTAGTTGGTAAAACTCACTATTGCTATTTAAATGGCTATTCAGGTTTTCATTAGATTCCTTTGGCTCCTGAAGATCAAAAGAAGGTGACATTTACCTGCCATTTTGCTACGTTTGCATACCAACGCATGCCATTCGGTCTCTGTAATGCGCCTGCCACGTTCCAGAGATTTATGGTAAGTATCTTTTCTGACTATGTAGAAAATATCATTGAAGTTTTTATGGATGATTTTACTGTGTATGGTGATTCTTTTACATCATGTATGGAAAAGTTAGGGAAAGTGCTTAAAATATGCATAGAGACTAACCTTGTGTTGAATTGTGAAAAATGCCGTTAGTCAAGTCATCATTCTAGGTCATGAAGTTTTGGCTAAGGGAATTGAGGTTGATAAGGATAAAATTGATGTTATAAAATCTTTGCCTTACCCCGCAACTATGCGGGAAGTTTGTTCTTTTCTTGGCCATGCAGGATTTTATAGGCGCTTCATCAAGGACTTCTCAAAAATTGCTCTGCCTTTGAGAAATTTGTTGCAAAAGACATGTCCTTCGAGTTTGATGAATCATGCAAAATTGCGTTCGACATACTTAAGGAAAAGTTGACTTCTACACCCATTCTGAAATCTCCCGACTGGGATTTTCCATTCGAGTTAATGTGTGATGCCAGTAATCATACATTCGACATAGTATTGGGACAAACAGCTAGCAAAGATCCTCATGTCATCTATTATGCTTTAAAGACACTTGATAATGCTCAAGCAAATTATTCTACTACTGAAAAAGAACTGCTTATAGTTGTTTTTGCTTTAGAAAAATTTAGATCATATTTGCTTGGAACTAAAGTGATTGTTTATTCTGACCATGCAACTTTAAAGTACCTGATGACTAAAAAGGATGTCAAACCAAGGCTCATCCGTTGTGTTTTATTGATACAAGAGTTCGACATTGAGGTAAAAGACAAGAAAGGTGCCGAGAATCTAGTTGTTGATCATCTCAGTAGGCTACCTAAAATTCTAGAGACGAGTAAAGAAATCTCTACAGATTTCCCGGATGAACATCTTTATGCATTGGGCACATCAACATGGCCTTGTACAAACCCATGGTACACAGATATTGTTAATTACTTGACTAACCATGTTTTTCTTGAAGGTTACAGCAGGCCTCAGAAGCACAAGTTGAAAAGTGACGCCAAATATTTTATTTGGGGCAACCCATACCTATGGAAGATGTGTTAAGATTAGATTATTCACAAGTGTGTACCTGAATCTAAGATCTCTTCTATTCTACAGTTTATCCATTTGTCAGCTTGTGGTGGTCACTTCGGTCCTAATCAAACAGCAAGGAAAGTTCTCGAATCAGGTTTGTACTAGACTGACATCTTCAGAGATTCTTATGCATTTGGAAAATCCTGTAAACATTGCCCGTAGGTCGGGAATATTAACAAAAAGAATGAAATGCCTCAAATGCCTATACTTGTCTGTGAATTTTTTTATGTTTGGGGTATTGATTTTATGGGTCTTTTTCCTTCTTCTTTTGGTAATCAATATATATTACTTGCTGTTGATTATGTTTAGAAGTGGGTAGAAGCAAAGGCTACCCGGACTAATGATGCATGAGTTATTGTAGATTTTTTTAAGGCTAATCTCTTTGCTAGATTTGGAACTCCTAAGGCAATCATTAGTGACCGAGGCACTCATTTCTTCAACCAGGTGGTGGACGCATTGTTCAAAAATTATGGTGTTGCGCATCGAGTCTCTATTGCCTATCACCCACAGATGAAACGACAATTAAGGTTTCGAATAGAATAAAAGATTGTCCATCCTAACCGTAAGGATTGGAATGTGTGCCTTAATGATGCACTATGGGCCCACAGAACCGCTTACAAGACCCCTATAGGTATGTCGCCTTATCGTCTTGTATATGGTAAATCTTGTCACCTTCATGTTGAGATTGAACACAAGGCCTTTTGGGCGGTGAAAGAGTGCAATATGAATTTTGAAGAAGCTGGACAACATAAAAGTTACAAATTCAAGAGCTCGAGGAGATTCAAAACCATGCTTATGAGAATGGAATGATTTACAAGGCCAAATCTAAAGCTTTCCATGATAGCAAAATTTTGCATAAAACCCTCAATATGGGTGAAAGGTACTTCATTTTTATTCAACTTTGATACTTTTTACAGGCAAGCTCCAATCAAAGTAGGTTGGTCCTTTTGTTGTTGTGTGAATTTATCCACATGGTGCTATAGACATTCAGAGCATTGAATCAGGTAAGATTTTTCAGGTAAATGGCCAACATTTGAAGTCATTCTATGAAGGTTTTGTGCCATGCTCGGTTGATGTAGAGTATATTTCCGAACCTTTTTACAACTGAACGTAACCTAAGTCCAGCTAAGATGACATAAAAGAAGCGATTTTTGGGAGGCAACCTAAGTTTTTTATTTTTATTATTTTTATTGTTATTTTTGTTTTGATCATTTTAATTGTTTTGTTATTTGATTAATCCAATAGCATGTGTTTATTTTTGGGATAGTACGCTGACGCGATTTTTGAAGATTTAATTTTGCTTGCCCGTGAGATTGGCCTTGTTTTGCAGGACAAAAAGACAAGGAAAACGACAATTTAATAGAGGAGAATAAGTGTGGGGATGTGATAGTGGTTGAAGTGTCAGGAATTTATTGGTATTCGTGCCATAAAAAAAGAAGAGGCATAAACGCCACTGTTTCTGCTAAAACGGTGTGCACAACATAGGCCAGCTTCCTCAACCGACACACCACTGTTTCCCAGCAAAACGGAGCTCACCATTTATTCCATTCGGCGCCATTAAGCCAGAAGTGCCCCTCATGCTCTCCAGATTGACACCATTTCATGCAATCATAAGAGTAGTTGCGTAATTTCCTCTTTCAGACAGCCCCACCCCCTTCTCACATCAGATTTTCACGTCCCAAACCAGCTGCAGAATGGACTTTGATGCATCAATTTTTAACCTAATCGAGTTAGGATTGATACCACCTCTATTTGTAATCATCAACACTCTTCCTCTCTTCAGTAATTCCAGCCGCCACCTCTTCAATTTTTTCGTTCTTTTTGCCTCCACAAATAACCATCAAAATCAACCTTCACCAATTTTTTCCTTCACCAGCCACGTTATTACTTTCACTTATGCCACGCCCGAAATCTCAAGCAAGGTGGAGTGCCAAGCCACCCCCGGCGGCCACACCTTCGGCCAAGTCGCCACCATCACGCCATTAGTCACCATCGTCGGCCACCTGCACTCCCATCTGGCATTCTACCATGCTCCAGCACCTTTCTCCATCAACGTTAGTCATGTCTTCTTCTTCTTCTGACTTTGACACCGATGATGTGAGGCTCACTCTAAGCTGTGCCACACATACACATGCTGACGATACCAGCTTCTTTCTGCGACGCCCATCATAAAAACTAGCTGTGAATCTCGCCACACAAATTGAGGAAAAAACTCATGAACCTTTTGTACTGAAACGGAGGAAATGCAAAATCCACAGTAAGCGTGGCTCTCGTGTTTAGGAAAATAATTTTGACAACACTGATTTCAGCTTCAGTACTCCCGGTGACCGAGCTACATTGGCCAAGGTAAGTACCATGCCTATATGTCCATTGCAAATTATTGACGTGACTGTTTTGAAATATTTTGATATCACTGTTCATTTTGTCAAGTTGGTTCATGCTGTGAACTTGCGATTATTGCTTATTGTTGATCTATCCATATATGTTGACCTTGTTTATGAGTTCTATACTTCTTTTAAGTTCAATATGAGTGTAGTTTCTGACATTACTACTCCAAAAATGGTTCAGTTTTGCTTAGCAGGTACGTTAGTATCGATGACTGTTTCTTCCTTTAGCCTTGCTCTCGGTATGATCACCGAACCCCAAGTTCAGTCTGGTGAGTTTCTGACTTATTATTGTGAGTTTCCTCTTGATTTCAATGCAAAAGATTATTATGCCCAGATTTTTACTGATCTGCATCCTTATGACCCTTGGGTTTCTAAGGCCAACGCGCTCCACAATCCTGTGCATCGCATGTTCCAAAGGTTTTGGCTTTTAATTTTGCAGGTCGTGTTGATAGTAGCAACATTCTCTCTCGCACGAAGTTATTCTTGATATGGTGTGCGAAAAATAGACTCAAGGTTAACACTGGTTATTTTCTTTTAAATCAGCTTCACTATATTGTGGGTCAATTAGCTACTAAAAAGAAACATTTGATTTTCGGACCACTAATTACCCATCTCGCTCGTAATCTTGTTGATTTACCTGCGGCTAACCCAGTCTTGCCCAAGACTGCTTCTCTCGAGTTGTTGGATTTTCACTATTTTTGTAGGATACAAATTATACGGTGTATTGGGGATGACCAGTATGAGTTCTTGCCACCTATGGGCGATGTCGCTACTGCCGAACCACACCCACTGGATGCTACACATCTTACGAGGATGGAGGCTCGCCAAGAACGGATGCAGCAAGTCTTGATGTCTTTAGCTACTTCTATGAAGTGATGCATTCATGGACCTCTTCACTGAGCACCAGTCACACCCTAATTACTAGCCACCATCATCTCCAAACCAGAGAAGCTTTTCTATCACCTATCTCACTTTTTAATTTTTATTGTTTTTAATTTTTATACATTGAGGACAATATAGATTTTAAGTGTGCGTAGGGTGATTCGTGTTTGTGTTTATGTTTGTTTGTGTGTTTTTCATTTTCAACGATTTTTAGTCAGTTTTTCATATTTTGTTTCATATTTTGTGTGTTTTTCACGTAGTTGCATAATTGCATGTCTGTTTTATCTTTTCTACATGTATTTTTAGTTTTGCATTTCATGTTTGCGTGACCATACTGTAATCATGTTTCCATATACTGTTACATTTTATGTGCTTATGTATAATTTAGTTGCATTTTGCATGTTCCATATTTAATTTCTCCACTGAATTTGGGAAAGCTTTATTGTGGGTTTGTCTATAACATTAAATAGCTTGGAACTTTAGGAGTCTTAGAGTTCGACCGTCCTAATATGTCCATTTGCATAAAACTCTGACTTCTATGCATCTTTACTTGAGGATTAAACAACACATAGTAATAGAGCCAAAAGGGATTTATAGTTAGATTCACAAAAAAACCCATCTGAGAAATTTGAGACATAAACACTTTATCATCTTAATGAGTGATTTATCATTCATTGTAGGCCCCTGCTGAAATTTGTTGTGAAGTACATTTTGAAGACCACACTGTTTAATTGATACACCGAGATGACAAAAGGCATTGTTTGTTACCCCTTTGCATTCTCATTCTTTTTAGTATCTACCTTTTTACGTATGTCCATTGTTTACCCTTTTTCAACTTTTGACTTTTTCTTTGTTTTTAAAACCTGTTTTTAACCATCCATATTTTGCTCGAAACCTTTAACGTTTGAACCTAGGTTGAGATATTTTTGGATGTGATACATTTCCGAAATTATTTCATAAGTTAATGCCATGATATTACATTATTTAGACATGTCTCATCTATGATCTTTATGTTTATTTTTTGATTGATACATGGCTACCCAGTTTCGATGTATTTGAAAAAAATGGTGTTTCTTTACTTATTAAAAAAATAGAAAAAGGAACAAACGGAAAGAAGAGAAAAAAACAAAAACAACAAAAAACAAATAAGGAAGTAAAGCAACGTGATTGGTAGTGATATGTTATGGGCAACTTTGTTTTTAAGGAAGAAAAGACATGTATTTTCTTTAAGTTTGCATTAACTTGACATGTGGTTGCTATGTCAATGTATCACTTACTCTCATTATTTCTTCTCTGACCTTGTTAACCTTTGTGTTTAACCCCATGACAAGTCAAATTAAAGCCCTTTTTTATTGGTGTTTTGGTTGGATTTCATAGTGGTTACGATTTAACTTTATGTCAAATGTTGGAAAGACTTACTATGGGTGAATTTGAGAGTAAACACATACACCTAAACACTTTAAGTGATAGAGTGAAACTTGTGAGGGTGTGAATTTGACTATCTATTTTGGGGGCATTACTAGTGTGGACATAATCTTTTTAAGATTGTCGACTATGCTGTCAATAGTTGTGCTTTCTTTTGAATGTTCGATGCATATCAGTTTGGGTACTACATTATATGGTGGTAATAGGGTTGGTTGGATTTTTGGATTCTTAATTGTTTTAAGTTATTGTATGTTTGAGGACAAGAATTGTTTAAGTGTGCGGATATTTGATAGGTTACATTTTGGGCATACTTTGCATTGCATTTTAGGTTTGTTTTGCATTGTAAATTGTTATTATTCGTGTGTATTTATTTTTTTATGCTTCTCTGATGTTTTAGGTGGATGTTGGTGGAATGTGAGAGTTTTAGAGCTGTCTCTACGCATTTCGAGCAAGAATTACGTCTCTGCATGACCACACTAAAGTAGCCATGTTGACCGGGTTTGACCATAAAGCATTGGTCCGTGTGCCATATTGTTGGGACGCATTTTGGATGTGTTTTGAAGGCTGAAATTTCCATGGGCTGTTGGGTTAAAAACAATTAGTTTTAATTAGTTTTATTATTATTATTTTAGCTATTTTTTAGGAGGGAGTAGTTGTTTTCAATTAGGAGACTTGTATTTCTCTCCTCTCTCTCTCTCTCTTGGGACGGATTTTCTCTCCCTCTCTCACTCGATTCAGACACTATTTTTTCTATTCTCTCCTTTTCGGTTTTGACGCACAAAAAGGAAATTCCACCACTCTCTATTGATTTTTAGGTGTTCTTTCTTAAGTATGTGTAACTAACTTTCTCTCTAGTTAAGGTATTTCAAAGTTCAATCCATAAATATTATGAGACTTTTGTTTCAATTGTTATAAAGCATTTCAAGTATTTATTCAGTTTTTGTCTTCTGTTCCTTTATTATTATTTCGTTTGATTGATTGATAAGGGCATGTTAATTGATTGACCGAAATAGTATACCGTTAGTTAGGATTGATAGTGCGTCACATTAGTCCTAACATAGTAACAAACAACTTGGGTGAACGTTGCTGAATTTTATCCATGTTGTGTGACTGCATAATCCAGTTTAAATGAATCGTAGTGTTTCTGGTTTCACTGGTTAGGATATGGGTCACTTTAGTTGTTACGGCTCCCATAGATTAAATCCTGCAGGGGTCCCAAGGGTTGTCTAGTGGTTATGGAAATAGTTTACAGGGAGTCTTAGAGCTATTAAATAAGTAAGAAGGGATTGGTCAATTGAGTGCGTCACCGTTGGTTATCACTCTGTCTATTTGAATGCTTTATATTAATTTTTCATTTTTGTGATCGACAAATTGGATTGAACGACGAATTACCTTACCTAGGTTTTTATTATTATTTAATTTCTATCATTTTCATTACTACTATTTAATTTCATACTGTGTAGTTTATTTCTGTTAATCTTCAATCTTGGTTTCAATTCAATTTTCAGTCATTCTATTTTTTTCTCATATTCACGCAATTAAGCGAATTCTAATCATTCTCTGTGGATCGACCCTGCTCGCTACTTTACTCATTCTATTGTTTCTGAACAGGTTAATATAAAATATTTTTGGAGGTTTGACACCCTGCCAATTCTAGATTGGTGAGGTGGCATTGTTTGTTAGAATTTAGTAGTAAACAAAGGGTGAGAGGGGAAGTGGATGGGCAGCAAAGAATTAGTCTATGTTTTGTGTTTGTAGTTTCGACTTATGCTTGGGAGAGGATAGGCTCTACAATTCCTATCGTTTATCATTGCTACTATTCATTTTCTTCTTGTTATCAATACATTTATGTCCATTTTTGGTGTTCTTTTCTCTTAATGATATTGTTCTTTAGTTGATGCCTTGTTGATCCAATCAATTTGGTATCAGGGCAAACAAACTCTGAGGTTAAAGCATGGGAGGAGGCAGTTCCATGTTTGGAATGACAAGGCAACTTGTAGAGATGAGAACATATCTAGTTATGTTATTACAGCAAACAAAAAAATGATATCAAGGTATTGAACTAATGGCCATGGATCCATTAATGGCTCAATAAATGATCAAGGAGGCAAGCATAAAGTGGTCAGTTCGGTTGGGATTGAATGATATCTCAAAGGAGGCAATTCTAGAGGATGCACCGAGAGTGGACGAACGAATGCTGGAGCAAGAACACTCCCCTTAAGAGCTCAAGCTTTAGAGGTGTGAGGGAGAAGGAGAAGATCTCTTCTATTTATGGTAGCCAGCAGAGTGGGAGTTGTGGTGGTGGATGAAGTAGAGAGTGGAGAGCTAGTTGAGGTGCCCAAAGAAGAGGGAGCTGATCCATTATTCTTCATGGTGGGCGCGAAAAAGAGGTTGAGGCTTTTGAAGGAAAGAGAGTCGGTTCACTCCTCTTGAAAGTAGAGTACAACATGAAATTAGAGGGAGTGGCGGCGTGCTTGGGAAGGTGGCAGGGAGACGATATGGAGACAATTTTGGAGGAAGATGTTGTTACAATGAGTGGGCTCAAGTTGGAATTTCTAGAAAATGAGTTGTGGGCTATCAAAAGACTTTATTTGATCCTGGAATTTTAATTCTTCTAAGAAAATAGTGGCTTGGGGAGTACAAATACTAAATACTCACAAGTGGTCCTTAAATAGAAGAAAGAGAGACACCCCTAGTTTTGTTAAGGTTACGAGGAAGTGAGCAGGTGCCACCTACAGCTTTTACAGATGGTGACAGTACGGGTATAGGTATTACAACCTGCATACAAGAATTTGCAAACAATTCCGAAGAGGCAAAACTTGTAGCATTCATGGATGTGGGACTTCTAATTGTTGGCGCCCAAGAAAGGGGAGAACTCGAGGCACGTGTAACTTTAGTAGTGAAAGAGAAAACTAGAGAAGGTAATATCATTCTTTACATTATTGAAGTTCATACTTTTGTTTGGGTTGGTATTGTTGGGCAAGGAAATAAGGGGTCTGGCTTTGATATTGCTAATTTGTGGAAGCTTTTTGTTGGGAAGGTTATGCCTTTTTCCTTAGATTCAACCATCTTATCAGGAAAGTTAATAGGAAGGTTGGAGCAAGATGGGTTTTTGCAACTAATTATTTCC
>CAODLS011214770.1:0-10278 GCA_948243855.1 Flueggea neowawraea
TTGTCATCCAATTTTCTGTTATTCCAAATCCTCTTAACAGCAACATGTTTACCGGAACGATCTACTGCTATCCGGTATACTTTTCCTGATCCTCAGCTTTCAATCAGATTGCTTTCTGTCAAACTTGTCAGAATGTTTGATTCTGTGAAATCCACTCTTTGGAATGAAGTGAGCTTCCATGTCGTCAGGTCGCGCTTTTGCTTCTTTCTACTGTAGTCTCTTATCAGAAATAAGGTGAATAGAAGAGTAGCTATGAAGACAAATAAAGCAAGCACAAGTATCAAGGCGAGAAACTTGGAGGATAGTTTCTTGGAATCTTGAAGTCTGGAATAGCATTTGGGAAGGTTTAGTACTGGACTTGTGACACAGAGTTTGGAGTTATTCAGGAAGCTATTCTCATAGACAAGGTTATTGAACTCATTCGGGATTCGCCCTGACAGCTTGTTGGAGGACAAGTTGAGGGAAAGAAGCTTTAGACGGCCTAATTCGAGTGGAATTTCACCAGAGAAATGGTTCTGTGACAAGTCTAAATAAAGCAGGTCTGGTAATGATCCGATTGATGCCGGAATTGTGCCTGAAAGTTGATTTCTGGAGAGTTTTAACGCCGTGAGTGTGCTCCAAGAGATTATCTCGGATGGAAGTTCATCAGAGAGTTGATTTCCATCAAGAAGAAGAATATTGAGACGAGACAGACTTGTTGCTTCCGCTAGAATATCCCCTGAGAACAGATTGTTGCTCTCCTCGAAAACAACCAGATTCGCCCAAGTAGACATCCCAGTAGGAATTGAACCTGAAAATCTGTTGTTGCTAATCTCCAATCTCGACAGATTCCATGCTATTTTGCTTGGAAGTTGCCCCGAAAAAGAGTTGTCACTTAACATCAAATATGTCATATTGATGGCAGTCCAAATACCAGGAGGTATCTCCCCATAAAAGTTGTTGCTGTAAAGCTGAACTGTGCGCAAAGGACTGCAATGTCCGAGAGATTTAGGCACCTCTCCGGTAAGATTTTTCTCGAATGCAACCATGCCTAACAGCGCCCCTCCAGCGCATAGATTTTCAGGTAGCTGACCGCTGAAATGATTGGTTGAAACCTCGAAAGCTTCCAGTTTGGAATGAAGACCAAATTCAGGTGGCAGTACTCCACTCAAGTTGTTGGTAAAAACCCGGAATTTTTTCAGTTCAGGAAGGAGGCCAATGCTTGGTGGCACTTCCCCTGACAACTTATTTGTGAACAGGTTCAACAGTTCCAACTTCTGCAAATTCCCGAAATCCTCAGGTATCGAACCATTCAAATGGTTGTTAGAAAGATCAATTTCAACCACGTTCAGAGCTTTCACAGGCCGCGGTATCCCACCAGACAATTTATTGTTGAAAAGATACAAATTAGTCAAATTTGGAAGCGAAAACAATCCACTAGGAAGACTACCGTTCAGATTATTTATAGCCAAATCCAACCATTCAAGACTTGAAAGATCGTTGAAACTCTCCGGAATCGATCCGATCAAGTTGGAACCTTTTATCCACAAAAACTTGAGTTTCTTCAACTGACCGAACTCCTCAGGGATCGCTGCAGACAAAAATTTGTAATTATACGCCATAGCCAAGTTTTCAAGATTTGACAACTTGCTAATCTCCTTTGGGAATGTACCATTGAACTGGTTTTGATACAAATACAACGCCTGCAGCTCGGAAAGGTTGCCGATTTGCGGCGGGATGTCCCCGGAGAAGTTATTAGCCGCAACATC
The DNA here is from genome assembly GCA_948243855.1 of Flueggea neowawraea. NCBI lineage: Eukaryota > Viridiplantae > Streptophyta > Magnoliopsida > Malpighiales > Phyllanthaceae > Flueggea > Flueggea neowawraea. The sequence continues at coordinate 1,749 of CAODLS011214770.1, forward strand.
AATGCACCTGAGACCTGAAAGCTTGTCAATCTCATTTGGGATCGAACCCACAAATCAGTTTTGTGAAAGGTCTAATTTTTGAAGCTTTGAACAATTGTACAGCACTGTTGGAAACCCTCCAGGAATGAAATTATAAGCCAAGTCAAGAAATGTCAAAATTTTCAGCTCACACACAGTCCCTGGAATTGGCACAGTGATGTTCATATCCCTGAGGTAAAGCTCGGTCACCGCCCCGCCAACACAGACAATCTCCGGCCACTCACACGGTGAGGAAGAGGAGTTTTTCCAGCCCTGAAGTGCCGGAGGATTGCCAAGCTGCTGTTTCAGAGTCAACAGAATGGTCACTTCTGTGTTCACATTTTGAGAAACTACACAAAAGGGTACGGAGATTAAGACAAGGGCGAGTATATGGAGAGGTATTTTAGACATTTGGTGATTATTTCCTCCGTGATTTTTCCGGGAAAGTGTGGAAGTTTTGAAAGTTGGTTATGAGGGTGGAGGGAGTGGCAGTGTGGTGTTGTAACGGATCTTGGAGTTCATAAATGGGTAGGGTGAAATGACACTGAGAATGACAATAATTACACTTTTGAGCACTGAAAGTCTTTGAAAGTGATTTGACTAGGGATTTCGGTTCTAACACGTCTCAGATTGAAGTAAATTTGCAAATGATTACCGCCAACTGTTTGTTTTAGTTACAGGAGATTATTATTCAGCTGTAATGGAAGTGTCTTCTGTTGGAAAATAGAATTGGTGGCGCTATTTATTTATTTTTGTTGCAGTTACTAAAGAGTTACTTTTACAACCCCTAAAAAACCACCCATTTGGTACATCTAAAGAGTTAATTGGGTTGTTTTTAGTAGGTACTTTATCATTCTAGGGGCTTGTTTGGGTATCCCAAATTTAACATTCACGATTTAGCATATAAAATATTATTTTGTAACCAATAACTAATAGTAAATTCGGTGTTTATTTTTTGCCCATACAGAAAGTAAATTATATATAAAATGAATTGATTTTAGATTTTTTTTTATAAAGAGTGATGATTTCCCTCGACAATTAGAATATTAACGGTTTTTTGTTCTCAAAAAATTTCTGACCGATGATTCAATAGTATATTGGTGGATTGACTTTAAGAAAAATACACCGGTGAAGTAATCTTTTTTTCTTGGCATTCAAAAGAGGTTTTATACCCGGTTGGAGTGGCTGCTGATATGGGTTCAATAAACGGGGGGCTCAATCCAATCTTTTTATGGCACTTGTTAATTGTTGTCTATTCTAAGCCTATCCTTGACGGGTCAACAGAAATGTATGTATACTTTTGCTATTTTCCTTCTTATTATAGTCTTTTGTCTAGAAGGATGCCCATTCTATGCTCATTAAATGGTTGTTGGCCATCCCTTGTGGAAAAAATTTCAACTTGGAATGCAGTTATTACAGAAAGTCTTCAATAATAGTACTCCTTCCCTCTCAAATGAGTTGTGTTTTGAGAAGATTGTTAAATGAGTTGTGTTTTTCCCTCTTTTAATCTTATCATTAGTGATTAATGTTATCTATTAATAGAAGATCAACTCTTTTGCATGGGAATTCAAAAGAGATAAATGAGAGCATATTAGAAATTAATAGGGTAAAAGTTACTATTGTTTATTAATATCATTTTTTTTGAGACATTCAAAATAACTTTTTGTGCCACATAAAATGGGACGGAAATAGTATGTTTGAGAAATCCGAAAATAAGAGTGAAAGGTAAATCAATAGAATTTACGTCTAAGTTCATTAAGTTCAATAAAAATACATGAAAAGAAAAATTATATAGTCTATTGAACTTAAAAGTCTTTTTTTTTTTGAAATGATTGAACTTTAAATTCTTCCAAACTCAAAATAAGTGATTTTTTTAGTACAATGTTCGTGAACTTATGATCTCAAATTTGAACTTATTTATTGGTGTGCTAAAAGCAATAGAAGTATGAGTGCAGTGAGATTCATTAAATATTATACTGCTAGAAAACAAAAGCTACTGAGATTGAAGATTTGGATACGATTTCTTTCACATTAAGTTTATGATTGAAGTTTGAGTTGAAAATAATTATATGCAAAAGAGAATAAAAAGAAAGTAAATTATATCTTTCAAATGAAGTCTTCGGCCCCATATGCAAAAAGTCTATGATTGCCCAGAACAAGACAAAATTCGAAACTTTTAAACTAAAAAGTATTTTAGTATTAATTAAGCGTATAAGAGGGGGAAATTATGGTAAAAAATGATGAATATAATATGAAATTGTGTATACCTCATATGGGGTGCGTAATTTGGAGGATTGATGGAAATACATTACGTTAGATGACATAAAATGGAGATAATTTCAAGCTGCCAACACCTACCACAAAACTGTCCCTATACTCTATGTTTTCTTTCTTTCTTTCTTTCTTTCTTTCTTTTCCCTTTAGAAAATCATTCTTTCAATATTTTCACTAAATTTATTTTAATTTCAGAAGAAGGATCTGTGTGCATGTGTGTTTGACTAGAAAAAAGGCTTAAAAAAGTAATGCGTGTCTGACTATAAAGGTTGCAAATCAAAGTTTTATATATATATATATATATATATATTCTTCTGTAAATTAGTTTTATGTTTAAAAAATATTTTTTTGGTAAAATTTCTTTTGCTATCTGTATTTTTTAAAATATTTTTTATACTCTTCAAAAAAAATATTTTTTTTATATAAATTATAATAATTTTTTTATGAAACATGATTGGACATACTCTTATAAGAAGTTAAGTTGTGTACTATTGATAATCCAAGAATTAACTTAGAAAGTTCCCATCGTTTGTAACTAGCTAGCTAGATGTTTAGACTTTAGTAGAACAACTATAAATAGGCAATATTAATACAAACCAATCTACAAGGATTGTGACACGACATTTTTTTTTCAGTATTAGTAGAACAACTAATTATTTTTTCATGTGATCGTTTTCGTATTGTAGCTTTGCCATTTTCTCAAGGCATAGGTTTGACAATGTAATTATAATCTTATTAGTGAGACATATATGTACATCTACATCTATATATAGATACACACATATATATATTTATATATATATAAATATATATATCAGATACTTATTCTACAGAAAATATATATATTTAATATTTATTTTTATATATATGTATATACATATCTATACATATATAAACAAATATTAAATATTATATATATATATATATATGTATGTATATATATATATATATTGATGAGTTGGTTGAAAATGATATATGTGAAATCAGCTTAGTGGACACATTTTTAGAGTAGTCTTTTTTCTTAAAAAGAAGTCTAATGCTAATATGCTTAAGAAGGTACATTCGTTCTGAACCATTGATTACTCACTAGCCAAGTCTTTTGTAATGATAATTCAATTGTTAAAATATTTAGAGTAAATTATTTCACAAGACATTTTTTATATAGTTTTTATCACATGTTCTCTAAATTTTATTTAATCTTCAGGATTAGATATAATTTTAAAATTTATATTTTAAAGATTAAAAAACTAAGAAGTTCTTAAAAACATAAAAAGCCGATAAACAATATGATACTCCCCCGTTTTGATTTATTTGTCATTAAAAGTTTCGACACAAGGATTAAAAAACGTTTATAATTTCAAAATTTTAAATTAATTTGATTCTTAGAGCGTCTCCATGGTGCTCTCTATTTTTAGAGTATTTTTTTTTATAAAAATATAGAGTACCATTAATTATATAGATTGAAGGGAGAAATTATCTCCAATGTTAATCTTTAACTCAATTCTTTAAAATCATATAATGACAAACAAAATAAATGGTAATTGGTAATGTCCGCCAGCCTACACCTACAGACTAAGGCAAGTGCACGTATTGCCTATAGCTAGCAATCCGATGAGTACCGAGTGTCGTATCCCACAGAGACTAAGATTATTAGCTACTGACCTCAACTTCGTTATCTAACCTACGAATTACTGATTCGAATGAACAAATAAATAAAAAAGATATCAAATCAGAGCAAACACAACACAATAAAGAACAACAAAAACAATCGATGGAAAGCAAAACCTAGACGTTGAATCCTCATAGACCGAACTAAGTGACAATGTTTCGTTAATCAAACAGTTATTTTGTAAATTGGATCGTGGAAATTCCTTTGATATATTAACTTATCTCTCGATTTAACTAACGTCTAACGACTAGGTTGATTAACCAGAATCTCTTCCTGATTAAAACCCTATCGTTGTTTTATCGTTCTGTGAATTTCACTATTAGATTTGACCCTAATCCAGAGGATTTATGTCGACCTATTTCTAAGTTTGTATGCAACTCCTTCCAATTATGAGTAATCTATCATACAAGGAATCTCTCGATTACCTATGCACGAATCAATAGTTGAATCGAAAGGTGCGCAACAATCAACTCAACAATTAGATAATAAACAATCATAATTGAATCTCAATTTCATAAATAAATGAATGAATAACAATCCATCAATTACAAGAATAGTCTAGGATTCATCACATCTAGATGCACAAAAATTTTAGTTCATATCCTTAGACAAGATTAGAAAAAAACCCAGAGAGAGAAAGATAACCCATGATGAATCCTCCAATCTCTCGCTTGATTCTTCGATCTTGAAGATAATTCAGTTCTCCTTCTCAAAACTGAGTTTTTTTGATGTCTAATGTCGGCCCCCTACTAGGTCTTTCGTTTCACGCTTAAAAAGCCCCCGAAATAACAATTCTGGATAAGATACGACCTAAAACAAGGTCGTGCCTTACCTTGCCCAAGCCGTGTCTTGCATTTAAGCACCAAATACTCAAAATAGAATAAGACACGAGCATATCACGCGCCCGTGTCTTCAAGAAACATGTTTGTGTCTTGTAAAACGTCACAATTTGCATTCCAGTGTATCACACGTGCACCACCACAGCTGTGTCTTGTTCCAAAAGGCTCATAAATTGTCACCTAGGCCCCGTCATCACTTACTTTTTTTTATTCCATCAACACACCATCATTTGACCTAAAAAAGGAAATAAAGATGATTAAAATACCAAAACTTACAATTAATGCTCGATTTATAACACAACGAATATGATTGTGAATATACAAATATGTATAAATGAGTATTCATCAGTAATTGTAGGATATAAATGAATAATTAAAAGAGAGTGATGAAAAAGAGAATAAAATTTATGAATTTTATTATAAAATATAGTCTGTTACACTTACCTCTCAACTTTATTTTTGAAGATAAAGAGTAACATAAAAAATGAGTTGAAGTTGAATTTTAGTAGTTGACTCTTTATAATAAAGAAAATTATCAATTTATATAGAATATTGGAAATTCTCTTATATCCTTTAAATAGTAAAATGCAAAATTTGACATATTTGCATTTAATGTTAAGTAAGGATATAAGTAGAAAAAAATTAATGAATGTTTTCTTAGAATTATAAAATGATAATTATTTAAAAAAATACTTAAACAACTAATAAATCGAAATGGAGGGAGTATAACTCATTAATATCTAATAAACAGCCCATTAATTTTAAAAACGAATGATGGTTATTGATGTCATCTATATGTATGCTCATGTCCAAATTTTTCTAATTGGTACGCCAACCAAGCGAATGCTACATTATTTTTCTTTTCTTTTTGTAGCATATATGTACTAATGCAGCCATTTATTAAATTAAGTATGCCTATAATGTTATTTATCAGATAAACATTTTAAGGTATTGTTCATTCCGACTTGGCAATTAAGTCAACAAATTTGTTTTCGAAAAGATCTTTTGTTGGACTGAGAAAGACAAATATTTATAAATGACCTTTAATATCAAGTTTTAGTTGATTTAGAAATCATGACACAACAAATATAATAATTATCTAATTAAGTTAGCATAATAGAAAATAATTAAGAAAAAGATGGTCAAAAATTGGTGGGGGTGGTAAAATTGATACATTATGGATGTTCCACCAACCTAAGCAAACATAGGTTAGGAAATTTTGTGAGTGGATAATTAAATTGTTTTTCCATTTTGTTTGTCTTTGAACATGTAACAATAATGGTAGGCGACTCGACAATATCCAATTAAGTCATGCTAGTGTTGGTTCTGATTTCCAATAGAAAATTGCACCATAAGACTGCTAATAGGAAGGGAATGCTAATGTACTGACTAATTTGGAAAATTACTAGTGCAAGTAGAAAAGAGAATAAGAAAAAGATGCCACCAGCACTATATGGATTATTTTCTAATCCCTCATCTTATCCCATAAAATATGTAGTAGTGAGGCTACTCTAATCTCAATTAATTAACACATTGATTAATTGTAAACCAAAACTAAGCAGCGCATGACTTGAACTCAGATGAGCACAGCAAATGTTGCTTGCCAAATTATTTTCTTGTACTAACAAAAAAAATTAGTTTCTTCTTCAGTCTTTTTTTTATTAACTATTGTTTCTGCCAAATTTTGGGTAAAAATAAATTAAAAAAAAGGCGTGCTAGGAGATTTGAGGAAACTTTCATACCGTCGTAAAATGCGCACCTAGACTTAGAAAATAAAGTTAAAGAAAGGGTCCTCCTATGAATTCGCATTTGCGAAGATAGGAAACCATGTTGCCACAAAAAACAAACAAAGTGAAAGGAAAAAATGACTATTTTACTAATGACTGAACGTTTGACAAAGGTTGAAACTAATAGACCAATGAGAGACCATTAAGCTATATAAAGTTGAAGACATGATTGATAGAGCTTGATTTTTCTGGGTGGTCGAATAGTGTCTTGTGCTGTTGTTACTTCTTTTTATAAGGGTCTTACTTGTTGTGAAACTCTCCTTTCAAAAGTCTCCCATTAAAATATGGTCTTCTGATCTTCTGTTAAAGTCCTTAATAAGACTTATTTTTCAAAATAAGTCTCATCTTCTCTGTGAAGATTTGCCTGCCAAGACACAACCCTAGCAAACCAAGGCTATTATCAGTAACTAGCTTTCCATGCAAGACTTTCATTTTTCAAATAGGATCAGTAAGGTTTTCTAATAAGCACGTGGTTTTATTGATTAGACCTTATTCTTGTGCCTAAATTCATTTCCGAATAAACAGTTTCCTCTATTCTTCCAACTTACTTCTCGGCCATTTTTCTAAAATCCTTATTTAATTAAGGTCTTTTGATCTTTTGTTAGTTCTCTTAATAAGACCTATGTTTTCAAACTGAGTCTTACTCCCCGTGTGGTGATTTGCCGACTAAGCGCTTGAAGAGTAACCTAATTTTCCTAATTAGACTTTAAACTTATGCTTCATTTTGATAAGGTCTTTGATTTATACTTGTTGACTAAGTCACTCATCCTATGTTCAACTTGTAGGTTACCATTCTTCGGCAAAATATCACCTGCACTACAACTACTTGCAGACCTGAAAACTGCTCAAATTTTGGTGGGCCAAAGGCTTTTGATCATTTGATTTTGGACTTAAAAATAATTTGGGCCGACCAATTATTTGGGTGTAAATAATAATTATTATTATGGCCAAATACATATACCATCGACCCAAATTTATAAATTACAGATTCTGTGGTTTGCTTTTAATATTTTAACAGAAATTTCAAAATTCGAATGATTTAATTATGGCAGGTGCTTTAAATAAAATACTAAATTTGATAAATTGGCCCACAAATTTTTAATTTTGACAAATGAAAACACGCTCAAACTTTTGTTCACAAATGTCACATTTGCGAAACTTATTTTGAATAATGTCAAATCTATTAGGGTATATAACGTCAAAAATTCACATGTTTTTCTCTCATTTTTTGCTCCATTTTCTCTCTCCTCAACCAAACTCTATGCTCTCTCTCTCTCTCTCTCTCTCTCTCTCTCTCTCTCTCTCTTCCCTCTCTATATCGAAACCTTAGCTCTCTTGCCGCCACCCTCCATCGTCATTCTCCTCCGCCGTGACTCTCGTTCTATTAATCGCAACACCGTTCTCTTTCTCTAGTCTCTCGTTCTTGTCGTGCTCGTCCGCCTCAGTCTCTCTCTTCTCTGGTTCTCGTCTCTCGTTCTCTTCATGCTCGTCTGCCTCTCTCTTTTTCTTCAACTGGAACAACGAACAACAGTGGCAGATCTGGAGCGAAGAACACGCGGTGGCAGATTTGGAGTGACGAACAATGATCATCCGCCTTCTCTCTCTATCTCTCTCTCCCAGATCATTACAGCAAAGGCTTTGTCGCACCTCAAATCCAGACGCGATACGGGTTTGTTCAAGCGGCGAATGGCAAGGGTTATGTTTTAAGGCAATGGTAGGTTATAATTTTTTTCTTCACAAAAGTTCTTTTTATTTGTTTGTTTGTTCATGTATGCTTTTTGTGAGACTTAATGGTTCAATGCAAAAAAAAAAAAACACTTTCAAACACAAGTTGATTTTGTTGATTTCCGTTGAGTTTGATTGATTTTGTGCAAGGGTGATTACATTTGGAGACCTTCGTAGACTTTTGGAGATCTTTTGAAGATTTTTGGAGACCATTGAGT
>CAODLS011214782.1:0-20177 GCA_948243855.1 Flueggea neowawraea
CAGTGTCAAAATAAAAAAGAATTGCTAAAGTAACCATATACCATATTTCAAACCAAAACCCACTCATTTAATGCCTCCATTCCTTAGCCAATCTACCTGCCACCATTATTCTATATTTTTTCCCATAATATATATAGTGAAATAATAGACACTAACAAAATATTTTCTCTTCTTTTTTTTTTAAGAAAATTCTGTTAGAAAATTTGTTATTTACAATAACAGATAAATAACTCTAAATTAGCTAAATAAAAGAGTCATGAACGTCAGTCACGTAATTGTAGATGCTACCTCGTGTAACATTAGCATTAATTCCTCTTTCTCTCTAGGGCTTCAAACGAACCCACTCGTAGCGTCCCTCCAAAGGCGCATCCTTCTCAACATCATAGTTGTACCTACACCAAAAAAAGGTGAGAAAAAGAGAGGAAAAGTTTTGTTAGTTAGTTATGGTTTCGATTCCTTTGTGTTAAAATGCGCCTCGCCCCAGATATGCACACATTACTTATCCTACGCACCACACACAGACACACAGCAAGCAACAATTTTACACCGACTTACTTCTCTGAAAACCTTTTCTGCTCTTTCTTTTCCGCCGCCGCAAAAAACTGTTCGATCTCCTCCTGCGTCGGCGTGTTCGCCGCCGGTGTGCTTCTTCTCCTCTGTGCCTTTGAGTCCGTGTCGCTGCGTTCAGAAATATTCTGATCGGTTATTTATATAAGAAAGTGAAGGAATAGAGAATTCGAAAACGGTTCGTTATGGAGATGTTTAAAAGAAGTAATTAATTGAATTAATTAAAGGAACTGGAACGAAGAAATGAAACCTGAATTTGTTGTCGTTGCATGTTGAGGAGGCTTCCGTCTCGAAACTCTGGACCTGAAATATAAATGCAAGAGATAGATCATTTTTTATGGAATTTGAATTTCAAATATCAAAACGTAAAAAATAAATGAAACAGCATGTCGTTGAACCAAGCAGTTATCTTCAGTTTGTGTTCCCTACAGAAAGTTAAGGAAAATCTACAGACTACAGAGAATGTTAATTTTTCTGTTTGTTTACCGAGAAAAATTTACATGTACAAGAAAGCGAAAAAAGTAAACGAAACGCCAAGTTCGAGTAACCGAAAAGGAAGAAGAACAGCAAGCTAGCTAGTAGTCAGTTTTATGTTTGTTTCCCGTGAAAATGAAGGAAAATAAGAAGAAAATTTCGAAATAACGAAGAAAAAGCTTGAGGGACACGAACGTCCATTTTCTGTTTGGTTACCGAGAAAAATCTACTTTTGCAAGAAGTCGTATAAAAAACCTCGTCAAATATTTTCCTCCGTTTTCTAGGTAACCAAGCAAGAAAAAGTCGATTTGTGTTTCAAATTTTGAAACTCTAAACTGACCTCTAGATCTACAAGCGAGAGCCCTTCCTTGAAAGCAACGGTGGACTCATTGCTGGAACAGCGGCTAGAGGAGGGGGAATCGAGGTTTCCGCTGAAATTCGACGACGACGAAGCTGGAGAAACCTCCTCGTGATCCGGCGAGACGAAACGGTGTCTTTCAAGTCCGTCGTGACTCAATGCGCAAGGCGATTGCAACTCGGGAAGATGAATTCTGTGTCTCTTTGCGATGGGAGTTGTGGAAGAAGATGATTCTACTGAAGCGAGTGATCTTTTGAGGTTATTTACAAAGTCTGCCATTATTGTTATACTTTGCTAATAATGTGTCTTTTTTCATGTTGGGAAAGAGAGATTAAATGTGGAGCGGGTGGTGAAAGGAGAGCTGTTGATTTGATGGACGGTGGAGATTGAATGTTTTGGCGTGGTCCTGATCAAAGAGGAGGGGTATTATTGGAAACGGGATTGATTCAGTTCGAGAAGATCTGTGGGTTGACGGATTCGTTTGTTGACTAATGAATCATTAGCACGTCAAAACTCATTTGTGTTCTTTTTCTGCTAATTTTGAAAATGTGCTAACACAATTTTAGTTATGGCCAATGTGGCGAAAAAAGAGTTAATGTGGCAAAGTGACATGGTAGGTGCTGCAAATTATTAGAAAAAAACTCCAAAACCACAATTTTATCGGTTGACTTGTAATTCATTTATACTAAAATTAACTTTAATATTAAAAATAGTAAATTCGATTTTTAGTAGAAGTAAATAAAATTAATTATCAAAAGAAAAACTACATGTTTTAGATTGAGACAAAATGGACTCTTGGGATGGTTAGGAGCGACTCCCTTAAAAATTAATTCATGAAAAAATAGTTATAGATATAACATTGATGGAGAGATAAAATTATAATTATTTGTCCCCAAATTATATTCACTCGGTTTCTTAAGTTTTTTTTTAATATTTTTTTATCAAGCTCTTAAAGTTTACTGTAAAATTTTGTCAAAAATTACGTTATACACATACAATTGCTTTTCTATTTCACTCTATTCGATTTGCCATTCTTTTTAACCAATTCACTCCATTTCCGTTTGTCAAGAAGGATAATACATCTTTCTCATAGTTTTGGCTTAGAAAATCGAATCCAAATGATAAAAATGCTGGCTCGTTCTTCAATATACAGGTAGCGCGAAAGTAAGATCTTATAACAGACATGATAATCACGAAAAGAATCAAGGAGGTTCGAATTCAATTCATGATCACAGGGAAAGAAGGCTCGAATTCCAAATCTCTAATGAATATTTTTACTTATAAAGTGCAAGTTTGGAACGTGCAAAATATTCTAAATTAAAACTAGTTTTAAGTATTAATATAGATTTTTCTTGTTCGAGGGACCAAATAAGAGCATGCATATATAAAGAGAAGGGCTAGATAATGTCTTATAGTATCTTCTAAGAGTCCACTTTGATGTATAAATTAGTAGTTGGCCGTGACCATGATGGATCGAAGGAATTTGCGAGGGCTAAAGAGAGATTGACTGTAACTTACCTTTGTATAATGAGCAACGTACATCTTGATGCCATCAACAAATGAACATCTGACCATGAAGTATCTGATGGATCGTCTATGATAAATATGAGTAATCGAGTAGGAAAAACATGTACTCGAGTCAATTTTATAATTTGAATTTAGCAGAGTTAAGGAAAATTTTGTTCTCATCAAATTATAATAAACATTTGTTTTACGCTAAATATGTCATCTTTTCATTTCAACTCTAATTATGATCATGTACGGTTCAAAAACGTTGAGCTAGAACTGAACTTTTTCTTCTGATTTTGATTCTAGTTTGATTTGGTTGGTCCATTTTTTATGGTTCGACATTTCAATCTGGTTTCAGTGCAAATCTTAATAATGGCAATTGGCCACCATACGATACGAGAGCGTTATGCAGTACAATGATGATTGATGGGGTTAAGTTCAAGTACTCCAAATATTCCAAGGGCATATAGCTCCAACATTGCTTGCCTTGTCTTGAAGAATAGTACGTACGTATACGTAAAGAGGTCTAATGTTTAATGTGATTTGGTGAATACTGAATATAATGGTACCTGTGTTTTTCTTGAGAGAAAAATGAGACACTAGCTCACTTGTTCTTGATCTGCATTTTTTTTTTCTTTTTTCCTTCAATTTTGGATAAGAATTTGCCGGTTTGGGATGTAAAAAAAGGAGCTTTGGTAGGAGTAAAGCGATTTGTAAAAAAGTTTGAATTGCTGCCAAAGTCGGCAAAATGGCTACTTTAATGGGGAAATGAGGTCGACTTTGGAATAAAGAGATATGAAATAAAGTAGGTGGAGTAGATAAAAATATCCAGTGGTTCGCGAATAGCTAGTGGAGTCGACCGACCTTGCCTGACCCCACCTAATTCCACCATTAAACTGCCTTAATATATTTATATTAAATGTCTACTAAAAACCGAATTCTCGATTCTTAGTGAGAATCAATGTTAAAAAAAACATAAATCCTTAACATAGAATACTAAGACACTAGTGACTTTCTAATCTATATAATATATAAAAATAGAATATAATTCTATATAATATATTAATTTTTATATTTTTATAATTTGAGATAATTTTTATTATAATCTCAAATATTTATAAAAAAATATAAATATATTTATAATATCTCGGACAACGTCGGAAGATAAAACTAATTGATCTATAACTTTTAACCAATTCTATTTTGGTGAAAATGAAAGGGTCCGGCTATATTGATTTTTAATTAATTCTCTGCTGGAACAAATTCTTTATTTAATGAAAAGAGAACTTTTAGTGAATGCACCGACAAACGATCGACTAAGACATTTAGTTAAATAAAGAACAGCCGACCAATCTTTCGCTGAAAAATATTCATATCATGTCTAAAACTTCTTTTTCTTCATTCTTACGATAAAGATTCCTAAAAAAAGCTAGGAAAAAGTAATATTATTAAATTTGGACCACCAAAATATGGAGTTGTTGGGCATGGTAATATTTGGAGGACAAAGCTTTAATATGGTCCTATCATATCCAAAAGCATCTCGACTTTGTCTAAAGTTGAGATATATACAAATTAAAAAGTGGTGTTTGAAGTGAAACTTTTCGGCTAACATGTTTCGATCCAACAAAAGTAGCCTAGTAAATCCACAAGACCTTCGTTTTCAAGCTCAGAATTTGGCTTCAAAAATGTTATGCATAGCTAGATATGTCCACAAATCATGAAGCAATCAAAATAATACATTATCAAGTCAGAAATGAAGCAATCAAAATAATGCATTATCGAGTCAGAATCATGTGAAAAGAGTTTATAGTTGCTTGAAATATTTTGATCTGGCCGGTAATTTCCTCTCTCTATATAAGAATTGACGGTAGTCTCACATTTCGTCGATTACGTTAAGGGTTTCAACTCATTAAAAGATTAAGTTTAATTAATTCTTTGCATAGAGGATCTCTATCACATTAGCTCGAAGAGGTCGACTATCTTTTGGAAGACATAAGGGATGCATAGCTCAAATTTAAACATAGAGGACATCCACCATATGCACCCAAAATGACCGCCACTCTCTTTAAAAAGATGTAACGTGATAATAAATTATTTATAGGATGTCAAAACTACATTAGTATTTATAGTATGTCAAATCTATAAATTATTTATAAATTTGAAATAATTGTAAAGATGGGATGTCCTTTATGTTTAAACTTGATACATGTGTCAACATTTAACGAAAAAAATAACCAAATCATATATATTGATGATAATAAAACTTTAAAAATATTTATTTTTAATGAAAATTTAAATGCTGCAATAATTTTTTTAAATTTAATATGCGCAACAATATATGAAAACTAGACAAACATATGAAAAATTTGCAAAATAATGGAAAAGTATCCAACAAATTACTAATACAAAAGGTTTAATAATACTAAATAACACGACTTTTATTTGTTTTTGCACTTATAGTTCGACCTCTTGAAAATAATATTCAATAGGACTACGTTTGTGATTTTTTACATTCGTAGTACGATTTAGTATTTCTATTAATAAAAAACGACAATTGATGACGTGATACTGACGGCATTATGACTATCACTTGAAAACTGATGGTCACGTTATCACACCGTCAGTGCCATGTCATCAATTGTTTTTTTTTTTAACGAAAATACTAACTCGTGCTACGAATGCAAAAAATCACAAATGTTTTGCTATTGGATATTATTTTTAAAAGGTTGAACCACAAGTATAAAAACGAGTATGAATCGTGCTATTTAATGTGATTACGCCAATACAAAAATACCATAAGCAAAAAGTTCAACAAACAGAAAAGTAACCAACAAATTACTAATATAAAATTGACATACCAAAAAGTTCAAAAAATAGAAAAGTGACCAACAAATTACAAATACAAAAATACCGTGAGCAAAAAGTTCAACAAGCTTGCCACTCTAATAAAAAAGAAAAGGTGAGCTCTTTGCTTTATTTGCTTGAAATGCTATATCCATCAAAATTGGCGAACCTTCTTTATTCTTTAATAGAAGACTCGTTACATTGTTCGACTGAACTTGTTGGCCTCACGCCCATCGAAAGTTGGTAACCTCCTAAACATTTGTATACAACAACAAAAATGCATTTTTGAAAAAAATGAAAATAATTTATCTTTTTTGAATGTGTATACAACAAATATATAACAAAATATAATGAATGCTATTTTTATTGACTAATAATTTTTTTATCAGTTCATTCTATAAAGTGTACAAGTAGTGTACAAATGATGCATAAATAGTGTACAAAAGGAGTTTTAGACTGATTTAATTGATAACTTTTATTTTATTTATTTTTTTAAAGAAGTATCCACAGATGTACAAATAGTGGATAAAATAATTTTAAATTTATTTAGTATATTAATTTAGTTTTCAACTTATTTAAGGTGTAAAAATGTATACACAAGTGCATTTTTGTTTTTCCAATCTATTTTGCAACAGTTTACAAATGGTGTACAAAATGGTGCACAAAATTCTTTGTTAAACTAATTCAGTGAATTGACTTAGTTTCATTTAACAAAAGAATTTTGTTAATTTTAAGGTGTACAAAAGGTGGACAATAGGTGTTCAACGGGGTCTATAAATTTCAAATGAATTTTAATATTTGTGCTAATTTTTTCAATTCTAAAAAAATTGAATTCTTGAAGTGATTTCTCTGTGTCCAAATTGAAATACTTTCAAAAAATTAATCAATGACCTTCACTTTTAAGACTAGCCCAATAATTTTACAAAAGTTGAGGAACTAAATAGGTGATTTTCAGTAGATCAATCTTGACAATTGTGGCTCCAAACTCTAGCCGTCGTCACCATTGTGACGATGACCACCACTTCTCAAATCGCCATCAATAATAAACACCACCATCGCTTCTCAAGTCGTCAGTAATAGTGACCACCACCACCATATCCACCACTGCTGCGACGACCACTAACTTCTCAAATCGCCATTAGTAGTACCATCAACATCGCGACCGCCATCGCTACTCAAATCTCCATTAATAGCAACCACATTAGTATCTCTCGTATCACCATTGTTGAAGATCGAAGAGTAAAGATGAGAGGAGGACTGCGATCTTGAGGGGGGGGAGAGAGAGAAGACAGAAAGAGATACCGGACTTGAACAAAAGCCCAGGCCGTCCCACCCCAGCCCGTTGAATGGTCGTTCGTAAATCATTTTCAAGCTCATATTGGGCCAAGTTTAAAGGCCAAAAGCCTTAATTTTTCCAAACTCAGCCCAAACTAGAAGCGACAGTCACAGAAGCTTAAATACAAGATTTTCTTCGATTCTACAAAATCTCTGGAATTAAATTCCGAACTGTGTTGGAAAAAGCACAGCAACGAAGCCAGAGGTGGCTACAACGGTAACTTCCTAGACAAGAAGAATCAAATCATCAAATATAAAAGAAAAACGACGAGACCAAACATGGTAATGAAGTTGTGAAGCCATTCCAATGTTCAAACGACTTACTGGGATTTTCGAACGTCTCGTGCGTCCTATCCTTCTGGGTTATCTCGGCAAATATGTCAAAGATATCCAACTCAAGATTGCTGTTTGGAAAGGTAGTTCTTTCTTTTCTGTTCATTTTTTAATCAGTCAAAGTTTGGAGTTCCTTTTTTGTGTCGTGAACATGTTTATGGTGCTGGAGTCGGACTGAGGGTTCCGGGACTGGAATTTGAATCAGAGTGGAATTAATTAAAAAGGAAAAGAGAATTCTTGGAAGTTATCAAACTTTTTTGCTGTGTTGTTGGGTTTTGAATTGATGTTAAGTTGTTGTGCAGAGGAAGTGGTGTCATTGGAGAATGTGGAGCTTGCTCTTGATGCCTTTGATCATCTTCAACTTCCCTTTGCAATGAAGCTTGGTAATTTGTTTATTTTTTGACTTTCAAATACTTGGTTCTGTTTTTGTTTTGGTTTGATGATTGATTGATTGGCTTTTGCTGTGCTTGCTGTTTATGTTGTGTGTGTGTGTGTTTATGTTCTGGGTTAATTATGTAGGTAAGGTCAACAGGCTAAGCATTAAAGTGCCGTGGACGAAGCTAGGCTCCCAACCCATTGAGATTACTTTTGAGGGTGTGAGAATTTGCGTGTCTTCACGAGATGACCAAGAGGTATCCTTTGAGAATTCTTTGATTGGATTTTAGAAAAGAACCTGATTTTTTAAATGTGTCGCCTTAAGTAAGCTGTATGTATTTTTCATAGAAGATATGATTTGTTATTTCATTTGGCAGTGGAGTTGGGATGCAGTGGAGAAGAGAGAATTAGCTGCCAAAAAAGCCAGACTTGCTGCTGAAGAAATAGCAAATTTTTCAACACATGCATGTGGTGATATTTTTTTCCTGTTCCTTGTTATTCTGTTCATCTCTTTGATCGTCATGAACAATTAAGCAATTTGATTGTACATATGCTTTACAGATGCAAATATAAGCATTTTATGTTTGATGTTGGCCAAAAGCGCTATAGATATGTTTTATGGATTTAAGAATCTTCCTTTTCAGTCAAATGTGTTTATAACTCAAATACCTGACAATACTTTCCTTTGTGATGAGTCTGTGAGAGCGATTTGTTGTTTGATTTTATCAAAGTACAAGGTCATAGATTTGTGGAATACTATGATTTTTATATGCTAGCACAGGATGCAGAAACTTCTTTTACTATATTGGGCTTCGCTTTTTTGAACTCTTTTGAAGCTAAAAAGTAACTGTCTTGTCTTGATTGAGTAAAAAAATTACTTGGATTTTCCAATAGTTCAATATCTCTTCAAGGATTGACTCAATTTAGAAGATCTCATTTATAGTTTTCGCTTATTCTAATGCTCTTTGTTGATCCTCATTCTATTCTCTTGGTTATTAATTATTCCTCAGAGCTATTACCTGTCTTCCTTGTTTAATTCTTTTGGCCAGACTGAACAGAGGAACCTTTTTACTGTGAGTGCAGTTTTATACAATTTGTAGAAATTTTTAGAACTTGGCACCAAGATAGGAAGAGTTTAACACCTTTTTTTAAAAAAAATTTATAATCTGATGAAATGGAAACTTGTATGTACTTGGATGTTGTTCCTTCTGAATTCTCTGTATATCCAACAACGGGAGGTATCTGGGGTTGAATTTATATAGTACTTTTGCTGTAGAAACATATTTGGTTCTTTGCTTTGATTTAATATTTTTTCCTTTAAATTAAGACATGTTAATTTTGAATGAACCCCTATACTTTTGGATAGTTTCCTTCAATATCTATAGGAATGGCAATCTTATATGTGGTTTCTTTTGTGACAGAGAATCAGGCAGGGCAATTGTTTACTGCAAAGGTGACAATACATTTTTTCTTATAAGCTTGTAATGCTGTTTTAGCTTATCTTGAAAATTCATTCCATTTTTTATGCTTCTTTTAATGCATTTTTTCTCCTATGTGTTGAGTTCAAAGTCCAGAATATGAAAGTCATTTGGAAAATGAGGTTTCCATTTCCTTAAAGTTACTTTTTTACTGTGATATTTGAAGTCCACAAGCCCAATTTTGTGTACTCTAGGCAAGATATATGGGGTATTGACTTTAATATATGGGCTAGCTGTGAAGAAGTTTGGTAAATGCTTATATTGTGAAATTTCAGGATATAGTTTGTGACACCGATTATCCTATATATGCTTGTGATTGGAAGTTAGGGTGTGTCATTATTCCCATGATGCTATTGACAATTGGTCTTTTCTTGTTCTTAGATCCTTGACAGCCTCCAAGTGTCCATCAGGAATGTCAATATTTTGTACAGTGATCTGAATGGATATCCTGTAAGTTTTTCTCTGCATTTTACCTTCACCTGTTTTTTGTGCAGATTTATGACACTTAAGAGAATTGTTGATTTCCTTGGGAGCAACCATATAATTTTTATGAGTATAATGAATAGTTTCTCAATTTCAAGCATAATGTATTTTTATTGCTTTTAAGGCTAAGGTTTTCTCAATGCATAATGTTGTGAGCTTTTTACTGGATATCAAGAATTTTGTCCTTTCATTATGCTATTGTTTTTTAGGTGGAATTTCCATCGTACATTAAATCCATATTTGCTTGCTAAGCACCTAATTACTTAAGTTTATAAACTCCAAATGTGTTTTGAATTATGGTGATGAAGCATCACCATTTGTTGTCGATTTTGATGAGTTTTGTACATGAATTTAGTATTTAATCTAAAACTTTAGCTATGATATGAAATTGGCCAAATTAATTCTCAAGCTTTTACCATGCTTTCAGCCTAGCTTATCTTAAATTAATATTTTTGGATTACTCAGAATAACCATCTATTTTCCATTACGTATGCTAGGACCCTATTTTATTTGGATTCAAGCTTTCTAGCTTGACGATAATGAAGCAAAATCCCATTGGGTAATACTCTTTTGCAACTTGTGATACATTGTTGATTGTTCTTGTTATTTATTTGATTTAGTGGGGTTCTTGTTATTTTGTTGCTGTTTTCATCACTTGTCATTTCACTCATTGTAACATCTTGAAGTTGTCGACTTTCTTGTCCCGTCCCCCCCCCCCCCCCGCTCATTGTGTCTATCCTTCTGTCTTTATATACCTCCCCCCTTCCAACCCCTCAAACCCCACCTTTGGTATGTGTCTCTGATCTTTAGGTAATATTTATAAGTTATGCAATATATAATTTTTTTTGTGCTTTTTGCTATGCTGTTGACTGGACTTGATTTTGTTTCTGTTCATACAGTGGAGGGAACCAAGTCCACAAAATTGTAGAGATTAAAGGTTTTGAAGTTTATTCACGTGTTGTACAAGAAGATGCGAAGAGTATGGATGTTGAGGATGGATTGTTTGAAGGAGAAAAATGTGATTCTTTGCTGGCCCAGTGTGATGTATCTATGTTGATTTCGGTATGCTAAAATCTGGTGTCCTTTTATTTTGTATTCTTTTTGTGCTAAAACAATATGTTTGATCATTCTTAGACAGCTAACTTCCTTCATGTAGTTGTAGTTTGTGTTAAAGTTGCATCTAAAAGTAAACAAAATTTAAGTGTGACGAACAATGTTTTGTTGATGTTGTTTGATGTCATAATAATATTCTGAGTTGCCAGTGTTTTTCCTTTCTTCAGATTAAGAGATCAGGAAAGCTAGACCTAATTGGTTCTAAATACTCCATTTCTGCTAATGTGGCTTCCTTGGTTGTTTTTTTTTTCTCTCAAAAATTTCTTTTGAATGATTAACCTCAACTTCTCAATGGAATTGGTATTTCCATTATGTTTTAACTTAACTTATATTTTATTAGGTCATCTCTTTGGAGAAAGGTCACTTGCATCAGTTCATGATCCTTTTGGATTATTTATGCACTTGTCGGTTAAGAGAGAAGTAAGTTCAATATTTTCATTGGTGATATGAAAAAATTTCATCAGTTCATTATGGTTTCTTTTTTACGTACTACTTTAATTCATTTAATTTCTTTTCCAGCAGTGGAATGGACAAGGTTGATTTTTATTCTGATGGTTTACATGATCTGAACTCTTTTTCTGTTAAAATTTGTTAGCAGTAATTAATAGTTTTTTTTGTTCTTAAATTACTAATTATTTTTCTTTGCAGTGGTCCACAAAATATGCTTGTTTTTTGAATACCTTTGTGATCAGAATGATGCTGCATATATTATTCTTTTTTTTTTTAGTTTATGTAGTTGACAGCTAGAAATTAATTGGAAACTCCTATTATTTGTTTAACATTTGACTAATGTGGATTGTGAATGAGAGCACAAACTTGACACCCAAGGTAGATGTGATTGTTGTCCAAAATTTTAGCGTTGATGGAATGGAGAATCTGGAGATGATTTTTACTGCCATTTTTAAGGGTCCAACTCACCATAAGAAATTAGTGACTTGAAGTCTTTTTTTTTTTTTTAAAAAAAACATGAAGTAACTTGAAGTTTAATTGATTTTTCATTTGTTTTCTTTTGAGGTCAAGTTTTATTGGTTCTCATTCCTGGTGAAGCTTCACTCTTGTCTACTTTTATGGTTGTCGCATTAGATTATCTTTCTGACTTCCATTTTGATTATATTATAGTATATTATGATATCACCTGGTTTGACATTCTTGGTTGCACCTCTAAGGACTTATGACAGCTGAAAAAATATCAAGAAATATGATATTCCTTCTAATTATATAGGTATGGACGTTTCCGTCCCTCCTCTACTCCATCAAGAAGCAATGGCTGGCAGATGCTTTGGTGGCATTATGCCATAGAATCTGTCTTATTAGATGTTCGCAAGAAATTAAAGAAGACGTCATGGAGATACTGTGGCCAGCAACTGTAAGTTGGTGTGCTTTAGCCTACACATTTTCAGAATCTATGATTTGATAACATTTAACAATTTATATTTCTTTTTTAGAAGGCTGGCATTTTTTTGCTATGCTTTTTGTAACCCTAGATTTATTTCTTTGATTTCAGAGGTTTCTGCCAAAAATATGTTAACTTGTACAAAAGAAAGCTGCATTTTATTCAACAAGGACAGGTAATTTCCTTTTTCTTTATGAATGCATATGAAACTTCGTGCACATCCTGATATGTCTGTTTTTCACATAAAATTAATACCTTGAAGTTTTAAACCTTAATATGGACCTCAGTTTGCTTGGAATGAACTTTGGAATGTTTTGTATGGTTCAGGTTGGTCATTATGGCTGTAAATGGAACTTGTGAGTTTGTGATTGCTTTCTACTTCAATTTCTGAAATAGTGCCATTAACTTCTGTTTCATGAAAGTTTGGTACATAATTATTAATGATGATGTCTGTTGAATTTGGTTACAAGTGATATCTTTCTGCAAATTTCACTGGTACTTATATAGATTTTGAGGGGATGATTAGGAAGAATAAAGGCAATTGTTTTGTTTAAGAACCTTTCTCTCTCTCTCTCTCTATCTCTCTCTCTCTACCATTGTGCTGGTTAAAAAAAAAGGGAGGGAGAAGTGATATTTGCAGTTTGGTTGAAGAGATCTGCAAAACACTTTCATTTAACAAAATTTGTCAAGCGTCAAAGAGAGTTCAGAAAAGTTTATCTATGTAAGTAAAACATAAAATTAAAAAAAAAAACATATTATTGTTAATGCATCTGTTCCTGGACTCCATGGTAGCCACAGTGTCATGTACTAGACATGGTCCGTTTTTCTTTTTAAACTTTTCAAATAAAATTATTTAGTTTGAATTGATCATGGTTAACTCAAAATCTCACTTGGATAAAATAATCTCCTTTTCTTTTCCTCGACAATTCTTACCCTTGTCCATTTCTTCCATTATCTTTTTAATGATTTATCATTGATTATCTTGTTTGATTAAGCTCAATCTTATTCACTTACCGTCAATCATAATTTACTATATTGGCAAGTAATTTGAAATTTGTTTTGTTTCAAATTTGTTTGATGTCGACACTATTTTTCCTTTTTTTTTTTCTGTAGTTAATTGGTGAAGATATTCTTCTGCAATTAGAGCAAATGGAGGAAGAGAAGGAATTGGATGTGGATGATAGTTTGAGTTTGAGGTCTGCTGCTGAATTTGAATTGCAGGTAAGAGATTTATGGAATGATTAGAAAGAAAGTTACTGGACACATTTTATTTTGACAAGTATTCTTGGGTATGCGTTTTGACTTTAGGCACATATAGTTGGTGCCTACTGCCTACTATTTATGGATGGGAAAAATCACTATGGGATTATCAATAGCCTTTAAGATCAGTAGCTATTGCAATATTACCAAATCATTAATTCGCTTAGAAAATTTACTGCACAATTCAGTTGTGTGTGGTGTTGATTTTCTGTAAATTTCATCTTTGTTGCACTCTTAATGGTCTGGTCTGATCAGAAGAGGACTCTTTCAAAACAACCACAGATGTCGAATTACCATCTTCATCGTCAAATTTAACCCTGATTATTGGTAGGCTGATGACCTTAGTATCACGAAACCTGCTATGACTTAGAGATTTCAGTACACTCTTTCATTCGTTAGTGATAACTTGAACAAATTGGCTCAAAAATTCTCTCAATGCATGAGCTCAACTATATTTTTTTTATCAATCCTTTAAGACATGTATTTTGAAAACATTGAACAAATTTTGATGTCAATATAAACTATTAAGATTTTTTTTCCCCTGATGGAGCAAAGTGACCTCTTTACTGTAATCTTTTATTGTACCAAAAAGACAGTTATCTTTACTATTGCATTTCAAATCCATTTTGTTTGTTTCTGTACTTTGTCTTCAGCCCTTTTCA
This sequence comes from Flueggea neowawraea, assembly GCA_948243855.1. Lineage (NCBI taxonomy): Eukaryota > Viridiplantae > Streptophyta > Magnoliopsida > Malpighiales > Phyllanthaceae > Flueggea > Flueggea neowawraea. Next base: position 14,185 of record CAODLS011214782.1, read on the forward strand.
TATGTTCTTTGAGCAACAAGACAATATTTCCTTATTATGTGCACAGTCAACAATGTCACTTCATGGTCATTGTCAATATTTTAATAAACAATCAGCTAATTTGGTCTGCTACTTTGTTTTTTGAAAAGTTTTTAAATATTGGAGATTTGAGAAGTAGACATTTGAGATTCTTTGTTGTATTCTATTATTTTTAAAATTGACTTTGAAATTCATGACATCATAAAGATGTAAACATTTGGACAATTATCTTCATACTTATTTTTGGTATTAATTTTTGCTAGTTTATTGTACATGCAGGAAGTTTCATTGAATTCTTCAATAGCTGACACTGATACAAATGGAAGTAGTATTTCTTCAGAGAATATAGGAAATGATGAATCTTCAATCGCCAAATCTTGTGGATGGTTGAATGTTCTCTCCCGAGGTGTGCTTGGTGCCAGAGGGGCTGATGGTACTAGTCAATTTTCTGGTGGTGTTTTTGGTGAAGTCAAAAAGGTACTTGCATTAATTCAATGTTGTGAGGAGGAATAATGTAATCCAGACTTGGTATTGATATTTCGTCTTTTGTTTTGCACAGGATACTGATGAGGAAAATAAATTTTCTTTGTCATCAGTCCATATCAATATTCATCAGATCTGTGCGACATTTTGGAGCAAGTAAGAGTCCTGCTTTTTCCTTTGTGCCAAATTCAGTTTTGTTTCTTCTCGGACAAAAATTCTTTATATCACTTATCAGGGTTCTTTAATTTTTCTGTCAGCTTTGGTTTCAAATACTGGACAAAATAATTATGAACTCTTGGACATCAAATGATCATAAGTAGGTCTTTTCAGATTAGATAATTGTGGTCTGTTTAGTCATGAATCATTGTTTGCAAGATAAAGTTATGCCCATAAGAGTTTAAAAAAGATTCATTAATGTGTTAGGCTGGACCAAAATTAACGAAGAAGATTTGAATATTTTGATCTGTGATCATGCTTCTTTGCAATTCTTTTTTTTTTTTTGTAATAAATAACTTCTTTCTGCATTAGTTCGTGAATGATATTGCCATTTGGATTGCGTTCCCTTGACAGACCTGGGTCTGTGTCTCTGTTATTACATTATCTTTGGTGAGCTAATTCTTACTTGTGCTTTCCAATCTTTTTTAACATCATTAGTTTTAGGAAACATGTAGGCAGTGTAGAATATTTATCCAAGGGGAAATTTAAGAATAATACAACATACATGAATAGGAATGAGAAGAGGGGGAACGGGGCAAGGGGATATTATGGGTGCAATTCAAATTCCCACGTTAAAGGTTGTAGGAGAGTCGATATTAATTCTCTGGGTCTGTTTAATTCTACAACAGTTTCATGTCTTTCGTGATTATTGCAAGCACTCTGATTTGTTTTTGGGTGAGGTATGATGAGTATTACCATATGTTTTAACATTGATCTTTTGCTTTCACTTAGGGAGAAGGCTCGAGATATTTGCAAGTTAAATTTCAAGGAGGCAATTGTTAATTGTGAAATCTTTGAAAAATCTGCAGTCATATCGACCATAGTTGAGTCAGCAACAATGGAGAATAAATGTGGCAAGGAAGTTGTTCATCGTACACGGGAGGTTAGTAGAAACCTGATTGTGCTCATTATTGAGGGAAAAATTACTCCATTCATATTTTGTTTCTTTTGGTTGAATTATATGCACTTCTATTTTTGGTCTTCCATGTTCAAGGAATTTGGCATATGAACCACAATAGAACTTCTGAATGACATATTTGCAAATCGGTGGTTGGCATCAGGTCATTAAGTAGCGTTGTTTTTGTGTGTCAAAGTTGCGAATGGGTGGTTGATTTGTGACTTGCAAATGTCCCCTTTGCCTTCTTTCCCTTTTCTCTTTCATACTCATCAATATATTCTTTGTTTCTTTCCTCAAAAATTCCTGCTTAATTTTGTGTAGAACAGTCTCTCTTATGTCCTTGTTCATTTGCAGGCCTTGGTCCAAAATGATACAAAGGATGCTGAGCATTTATCCAGCGGTGTTCATGTGGAACTTTCAGTGAAGCATGGAAATGAATTATTGATCAAGGTATTAAGAATATGCTAAGTGATGGTAAAGATTGCTGATTTTTGAGGAAGTTCTTTGTTCTGGTCTGCGTTCTTGAAGTTGAAGCTCTTTTTGACAATTTTTTTGTTTAATATTCATTTCAGGGCCTCCTTCCAAAGCTTGAAGTAAATTTTGATGCTGAATGCTTTATTGATTTAACCTACTTCTTTGATGTGCTCAAATCCTTGAATATTCAAAATGAAAGGGTATGTTTCCAATTATGTTGTTGTGTTTCTTGTGATGTGCTTTATAATGATCTCTAATACTGAGAGATTTAATTGATGTCCATGACTTCTCGACATGTTCCTCATATCTTTGATGCCCAACTTATTTGTCTGACTTGCATGTATATCTTCATAAGGATACTTATGATTATGACGCACTATAGTTCCTTTCTGTGGAGAACCTAAAAGGAATGTATGAAATACACAATTTATTACACATGCCTGGAAGATTCTTTTATTTATTTTCACTTCCTTTCGTCACAACCTCTGAAAGAGATAAGCTAAGCTTTCACTGATTCCTTCTCTGCTTTTATGGTGCAAAACAGACGTAAAACCATAGATCCATGATTCATTCAGATGCCTGTAAACTTGTCGTTATAAAACAGACAGTCCGTATCTTCTCTAGCATGGATGTAGTAGCATTTCATTTATGAATTAGGACATAATACTCACTGTATTGCTCAATTGTTATGCTTCCTGCATTATTAGTTTTGTTAGCACAAGGTAGGTCAAGCATTGTGATATTTTCTAATAAGAAAAGCATTTATTGAAAATTAAAAAAATTTTGATTTCCTGGTGAATGGTCTTTCTCTCTCTCTCGGATACTCAACGTGTAAGCATCTCTCTCTGAAATATTGTTGCCACAATGTTTCACCATCCATCCTTTACTTCTTTCCTCTGAAAAGTACTTTCAACTCAATTATAATTCTCTGGCTATGTGAACCGTTATGTTCTTATGGGCATGCTTAATCTTTGTCATGTGAAATATGATGAACAGTACAAGGATGGTGAAATTTACTGTGGTTTCTATGACGAGATTGTTCTTAAAGTTTATTCTTTATTTTGTGGTGTTTTTGTTTTAAAAATATAGTACTTGTTTGTGAGATGGGTATTACAAGTTAGTGACTGCAAATTCTGTGTTGATGTAGGTACTATCTTTGCTGAGCAAGATTGAAGATGTTGATGCTCGACTGATATCGAAAGTGGAGTAAGATCTTTGCTATCCATCTATAGTGTTGTGTGGCTCTTGCTTTGATAATTTTTTCATTTGCAAAATTGCTAATTATCTTGTTAATTCTCTCACTATCATTATTAACTATCTCTGCAGACATCTGTTATCAAGTCATCAGAAAGTGATTTGGGATGTTAGTGTTTTTGATATTACTGTTTATGTTCCTTCAAGCAATGCTGAGCAGCACATGGTAATAATATAAGCATATCACAGTTCGAAAGCTTGAAAATTCCATGTATTTTAAATTTATTATTATTGTTATTATTTTTCAGTTTATTGTGTTGTATTTTAAGCTAATGTGGCCATCTATGCTGTTAGTTTACTCTCCATTAACTTTTTTGTTTTGTATCCCATGCATGTTTGCCTAACAACCTTCATTTGTCCCTATAATTAGCTCTCAGGCTTTTCCACTATATATTTTGTACATAAAACTATATACATGCAGATTTTGCTTATCTGCTTCTCAAATTCTTATTAACAATTGTAGGAAGAAGTGTTAAAGAAATATAGAACTTAAGTATGAATTAATTGGTTTAGTCCTTTTTACTTCTAAATTGTTTTTGTTGGTGCATGGCATGTTGTCATCTGTTTCTGCTTTTGTTTCTCTACTTATTATTTTTTCCTATTTTGCTCTTTTTTTAATGATACTCTTTTTCTTTCATCATCTGTTGCTTTCTACTGTTTTTTTTTTAAATGTGGAAAAATGTAAGAAGACTCATAACTTATATATGATTGAATCATCTTTTCTGAATTTTTTTTTGCAGAAGATTCTTAAGTTAATAGATGCAATTGTTACTGACTTCTAATGTGCCAAAAGAACGTATCTAGTTGGTAACTTATGTCTCTATATTGAGGTCATTGTGGTTGGTATTCTTGGTCAACTTTGGGTATTTTAAAATTTCTGGTGTGCCCTTGGTTAAATATGTCTTGCTTTTACAAATGCTGTCTATTTCTGTAATTCTTTTTTTAAATGGCAGGTATTAGGACTAGGGACTTTTCTTTTCAAATCTAAAAGTCTTCTTGATTCCTCATCTTCAAATATTGGGGAAGGACCTTATACATTGAAAGATTACTTGAGTTCAAGATCATTGCATAATATCTCTGATAAATTCAAACTTCAACATTTGTACGATCATTTGAGATCGAACTAGCTGAATTTGAGGTTAGCTTTCCTATTTCAAGCTGGACTGCCTCTTGTTTTGTTTCCTTGTGTGACTTTGTAATCATAAAGATTATGATCATGATTGGGGTGCAGATGAAGATGAAGATGCCTTATCAATCTGAAAAGATATCTATTCTCGAGAAATTTAGCACTTGTGTAAATTTGGCACGATGAGGCAATGCTGAAGCAGTTAGAGGTAATAATGCTACTATTTATCTAGCTCAAATATAATAGAGGATATGTCATAAAAACTCTGAATTTTTATTAATGAAGTTACTATTTTTTAGTTTAACAGTAGAAGAAAGCTAATATCTATTGGAAACATTTTCACATCTTGTTTGAGCTTGAATTACTTTTCTTATATAGTTTTACCTCCCATACTTTTACTTTACGGTTGCTTTGAGTACTGCAGATTTCTTATTGGTGTATTAAATGGCTCACGCTTGAAGTGAAAAATAGCATGTATGCGATATTAATCTGTACCAAGGAATCATTATTTAATTATTTCTTTTGAAGCTAATGCCAAGAATCCGTTATTGGATTCCAATTGTCATTTGCAAGGCTGAAAAGCATTAGTTACATGTTGGTGTGTTGGGAAACATTTGAATCTTTATCACAAATCAAAAGGGGAAAAATCATCAGATTTAGGTAGGTGTGAGAGGATTTATTAGATATAAGGATTTCTCAAATGCAATATAAAATTTAGATAAATAGAACGGATACAATGAATAAAACGGAATATTTTGATTAAAATTTGAGTGATATACTTGTTTGCATGTGGTTCAATATGAGAGTTCATTTCTTAGCTAACATGTTATTGTTAGTTGCATTTATGTGTATTGTTGGGACCTTGAGAATTTTAAGGCCTGGCATAATTTTTTATTTTTTTGACACCAAGTTTTTGTGAATATATAGTTAGGGTAGAATTTTTTTTTTAATCTGGTTTTGTTTCTTCAAGCCTCATTTTAATTTCAGGTTCATATTGTGTCTTCACATGATAGCTTTTGTGAGTTCCATTTCCATCCATTTGCCATCAGTTTTCTGTTTGGATTCATTGGTTCACTGTCTGCACGTGAGCCATCAAGTGTTGGTGAAGAGTCTACTTCTCCCCCTATTGACAATGGAAAGCTTCCCAGTTTTGAGTTTCAACAGTTTGGTTTCTCAAACTACCTTGAAACTGGATCATCTGAATGGGCAAGAATTCCGTTATATCATTATCCTTTTGTCACCATTCAAAATTCTGGTTTGCTTGATTGCCTTGACAGTGCACTTCTTCATTCCAGCCCTTACTGGGGAAAAAATTGTAATTCGGTGAACAGTCCAGACTTCTGTTTTAAGAAGGGATTTTCTCATACCTCACAGTCGAAGTCGACAACTACTATCGAAGGGCTTATTCATTCTTCAATTTTTGGTGTCACCAATGCCTTGCGAATTGACTTGCAACTGTCCAGGATAAGAGTTCACTTTCATGATTCTTCATGTATCATTGGAACCATTACACTGCCTGCTGCT
>CAODLS011214822.1:0-11684 GCA_948243855.1 Flueggea neowawraea
AGCCACTGGCGGGCAATTGTTCCCGTTGACAGGAATACGAAGCTGAACAAATATGCCAAAGTACAAATGTGTAAGAACAAAGTAATCGAAACTCTAGTAGCTGTGGCTGTACTGAAAATGTGTGCACATGCATATGTAGACTCGAACGTACCAATGGTACCCAAAAATTCATATCGATCGAAGATCGAACAATGTCAGCCCAAAAATCAGAATCTACATAAAATTACAGTTTGGTCTCCGACCAGTGTAAAATTACATTTTGGTCCCCGGACCTTGTAAAATTACAAACTAGTCTCAAAGTATACCGACAACTTTCCAAGTAGTCGGATTCATCAAAAGAGCTCTCGAACTCTCCGAAATTGCCAAATACGAATGTCACATTTTGGTCCCTCAAAACCACGGTTTACTCGAGTTACTCAGTGGCTAACTCAAGTTATATGGGGTCTGGTTTACTCAAGTTACAACATAGAATAACTCGAGTAAATCGGGATCTATCTTACTCGAGTTATCAAAAATATAACTCGAGTAAGTCACTTACCCAGATTGTCCCAAATCGAACCGATAAAAATCACTTCTAAACACATGCATCGTCTTTAATCAACTTCCTAACCATAAATCTATACCCAAATTCATCAAAACAACCCAAAATCACCCCAAAATCACCCAAACCGAATTTATTCAAGCCCATTTCACCCTAACACCCTAATATGATCAATCTTGCAGAATGTATGAAGAAAGAGAGGATTAGAAACTCAATCTTACCTCAAGAACCCAAAGGAAATGTTGATGAACGACTTGAGAGAGTTTGGGAGCGTCTGGAAGCAATGAAGTGGGGTAAATGACGAATTTCGGGTTAGTTAAGCCTTTAAAGACGAAGAACACCGAAACACGTTATACCACTGATGTACAGAAAACTCGAGTTACATATAAGTTAACTCGAGTTAGATGGATCTCTTATAACTCGAGTTATAAGATTGGCTAACTCGAGTTGTATAGGGGTCACACAACTCGAGTTGCATCCTTCACTTACTCAAGTTATCCACTTTCCAGATCACTTAGTGTGCACTAAGTAACTCGTTATTCTCAAGGTTCTATAATACCGACCCACACATGCTCATCCTCATAGAGCATCAAAGATCATTAATCAAACCCCAATCTCTATAGGCAACATAGCTAAAACAGGCGGGATGTTACAACCCATGTATAAGGAGAAATGGAGTGTAAATGAACCAAGCCGCTTGGTGCTCAACTTTGAAACTTAAATGAGTCGAGTTTGAACTAAAATTTAGTTTGAAAAACTAGCAAACATGCTATATATATATATATATATATATATAATATTGTTTACACTAGAAAATTGGCTGGGTTTGAGCCTATGAAGCAGAATGAGTTCCAAAGGGAGCCCAACTTTGGAGATAGAAACCGTTGTAGGAAGTCCAGTCCATGCCAACGTAGTGAAAGTCTGGTTTTCTGCCATAAGTGATGAATACAATTGCCATAAGCTGTCAACAACAAGATTTGGAGCATATTTTTTGAGAAGTTAAAGGTTCGCCAAAAATGTAAAAGTTGAGCCAATGAAGGACATAAGGGTTTGGAATTTCAATCAAAGAAGGAGTTTTCATCGGCAAGTTGTAGTAGTTAGTCTACAAATAGTGTTGATTTTTGGAGAGTAAGAAGGCACCTACACACCATACTGGTGTCAAGTTTCCTTTTCCATTCTTAAACCTTTGTTCTTTAATTTCATCTTTGTGTTCTCAAGAATTGTTTATCAAGGATTGAGGAACCCATTTTTCAATAGATTTCTATCCCTTTTTATATTTTGCAATAGTTTGATTAGTTGGATCGAGCCATTTCTAGTTTTGGGAGAACTTTAAACTTGGCACGTTCAAAAGGGTTTCGTTGTTTTCCTTATCCAAAAAATAGGGAAACAAATATATATATATATATATAATATAAATTATTTTTAATATATATATATATATATATATAATGTATCATAATCATATTATATAATTTACATTATATATATAACGAGGAAATTACGTTTTTGAAAAGAAAGCAAAAGTACTATTTTAAGAGGAAATTACGTGGTTCATTTACATTAGTTTGCAATATTTCTTCCGTATGGATATTTTATGTTTATTACATATTCACTTTCTCATAATTACTAATTCACGGTGTTACTTTTCTTATACACGGTTTTGTATTTTCAAATTCACGACGTTTGTTTTTGTAAAATATAAACAGATTTTAAACAAGTCTTAAACAAATTTTAAACATGTTATAAAATATGTTGAAGATATATATTAATAGTATATTTAAACATTAATGGAATATAAACATGCTCTAAACAACCTTTAGACAAGTTATAAACAAATATACAATGAACAAATACTAAACAAGTTTAAATCTCTTGTTGGGTCCGTGAATATGTAATTTATAAGTTGGTTCCATGTGCTAAAAATTTTGAAATTTCTGCTTAAAACATTGAAAGTGAGCCGCATAATCCGTAATTTATAAATGACCTAATATATGTGAACCCCCTGAACTTGTATTGATCATGCAATTTACCCTATGAACTTTGAGAATGCGTACAAATCCCCTCGAACTTGCCAAAATCGCTATTGTTATCCCTCAAACTTTGAAAACATGATCATTTAACACCAACCCAAAGCAGTTGGGTTCCACGCGTTTGACGTGGATTTTTAAATGCCAGCGTGGAAAATAAGTGGTCATCCATGTCATCTATAGTCATGCCAATGTGGATTTTTAAATCCAAACTAAAAATGATGTCGTTTATTTCTCACAAACTCTAGCAGACCATTTCTTCCTTCATGTCGTCCCTTCTTCTTCTTCCTTCTTCCCAATCTGCCTCTCTTTATTCCTCTCAAATCCGTCGCTCCCTCTTTGTCTTCCTCATCCCCTCCGACGACGTCGTCGGGGTCACAATCACATTTTTGCCTCTGTCTCCCTCTCATTTCGTCGCTCTCTCCCCCTCAATACTCAATTTCGTTTCCAATCTGTCATTCTCTTCCTCTCAACCCTAGCAGACAAATGTCATCCCTTCTTCTTCTTCTTCTTCTTCTTCTTCTTCCAGTTCCCAATCCCCCGATTTCTCTCTCTCACTCTTCGATTTGGAAGTGGCGTTTTCATATATGAGTGAGAGAGTGGTGGCACGATTGAATCTCGATTCAGATCGAAAAGAAGGTTGTAACACCGCTTGTCGTTGGAGAAAGCGCTATTCAGATTGGGAACGAGTGGATTTAATTGATTGTATCAACAATTCTAGTTTTGCCAAAGCTGCCATTGACGCCGCTGTAACTGTCGTTTGTTGGTTGTTTTGATATTAAAATGTGGGCTCCTTATCTCAAATAGAATTTATATTTGAGAGTTTTTTTTTTGGATTCCAATGCTGTTTGATTGTAATGTCAATATTTTTCAGAAATGATATTTGTCATTTATTTGTTGAATAATGAATTATGAAGAATAATTTCCAAATCTTGTTAATTTGATCTTGTTAATTGAATTCTAATGTTGTTTTGATTGTATTGTCAGCTAGAATTTTTGGGTTTTGAAAGCTTTTACAAGTTAGCTGTAGTGTTTAGGTCTTCTTTGTTGGCATACATGAAATTCATGAAAATATCAAATGACACTGAGTTAGTTGATGTGGAAAAACAACTTTCTTTGACAGAGAAAAAGATTATGGATGCATCATTTTTATTAGTTGACTTTAGGAGGGAAAATTGCTTCTTAAAATTCGGTTCCATTATTGATGGAGTTTGGTCACTGATTGAAAAGGATTTGGATTCAAAGAAAAATTCAGTGGATACCTTTGGTTCAGATAATATGAACAAAAAAACAAGAATTGTTAGAAAATCTTTTAAAAGTGAACCATTTGTTGAAGAATCTAATCTTCACCACCTTGCTTTTTCTACTGTCATGGAAGCAACAGGTAGAGAATTTAGTTAGTGAATGGCCATTACAGAAACAAATGTGTGTGTAGAGAGAGAGAGAGAGAGCCAAAGAAAGAGGCAGAGAAAGAGAGAGATTTGTTCAGATAGAGTGTGAGTTTGTGTTGTGTGATATGTAGTGTGAAAAAGAGGAAGAAATATTCGATCTGATTGGGAGAAGCAGGTGAATTTTAGGGATTATGAAAGTTAAATGAATGACATGGCATGTAAGTGACATGGAAAGTATGATTTGGCTTAAAAGTTGACACCATGTTAGCAATGCAAAACGCATCAATGGATGCGCCATGCCATCTTGAAGCCCCATCATCACAATCGGTGTTAAACGGTCACGTTTTTAAAATTTGAGGGGTAATATGATGTTTTTGCAAGTTGAAGGGATTCTGTAAGCGATCGTAAAGTTTAAGGGGGAAATTGCATGTTCACTATAAGTTCAGGAGGGTTCATATGTATTAAGCCTTTATAAATCTGGGCCACATGTATATATATTTGGCCCTTATTTTAAAAGGTGATGTAGATTAGATATAGGTCCCATTATTGTGTTCATGCGAATAAACTATCAAAGATATACAAATCCCCATCTCTTTTGAAAAAAAGGAATGAGACTCAAGAAACAATGACTGTATAAGAACATCCTAATTAGGTTGGCAGCTCTAGTGCGATCTCTTCATTTTCATGAGCTCAAATTTATTAAAGAAAAAGAAAATATAATTAGAAGTTAAATACAACCTAAAAAACAAGGGCAAAAAACGATAATAAAAACACATTTTGCTGCTAAACAAAGCAGAACCTCTCAACTCTATTTAAGTCATCATAAATTAGGGAACCACAAAAAGTAGGAAAATAACGCCACCATGCCATACTCTTAATAGATCTTCCATGATTGGCAAGCTCATATGCAACCTTATTGCCTTCTCTATAGAAGTGAGAAATAACAACGTGTATATTAGATAAAAGATGCAAGCAAGCAATCCATTCAATATAAACCTGCCAAAGAACTGAAGTGGAGCCATTTTTTATTAATTGCACAACATAAATAGTCACTCTCAATCCATAAATTATGCTAACCCAACTTCCAAGTTTTTTTGATAGCCATAATTGCATCAATGAGTTCAGAAACAAAAGAGGAGCACTTCCATTTCGAATGGAGAAATAACCCATATGAAATTCTCTAGGATTTCGAAAAATGTCACCTGCACCAAAAGAAAAATTATTGATGAGCCGTTAGTGTTGACCTTCATCCAATTTGTTGGTGGGGGTTGCCTTCTAACGGAGAGAATCGAAGGGGCTTTAGTCGGCCTCCTTTGGATGTTCAGCTACCGTTGAAAAAACAAACTTGCACCAATAGACAATGCTTATAAAAGGTGCATGCACGTCCAATGAAGAGCTTCACTTTTTTGCCAGCTCGATAACAAAGTTTAAGCTTCCAAAAGTGTCGAGTTTGAACAAATGTTTGAACTTGAGGTAAAACTCGAAGTAATTTTGGCGAGCCAAGTTTGCAGACTTTAAAACTCGATTTAATTCGGCTCAATTACAACTGGAGAAGGAAGTTTAAATTAATTATGGGTTAATTAATTAATGTCATAAGCATTTGGCATTGGGTGATTATTTTCTGAATTCTACGTTTGTTTAGTTTCCTTGCTATATCATTGAGGTTGGCCAATATTTTTTCCTGAAATGAAATGGAACGTTGATCCCCCATTCTCTTACAACAGCTAATCATCACTGCAAAACATGGCCGTAACTAGGACCCTAAACTAATACTACCTAAATAGAAAGAATAAGCAACTAATAAGTGGCATAATTAGCATTAGCAGCTGCTTAAGTATTCAAATTTTTGGACAGCTATCAAGTTGTAAATATAGGTCGTTTATGTGCCGACATTCCCTCAAAGAATACAAAATTTTAGAATTGGAGCGCTGCCGACGAGTTAAAAAAATATGGGGAAAAGTCTAAAATGATAGATCTTTTTTTTCATTTTTTTTTGGAACAATCAGCTTAAATGATAGATCGCAGATGATAAGAGAGCAAACATGAGAAGAAGGTATCCTGTGTGTCCCCACAATGAGCTGTTGGATTGGCTATCAAAATAGTAAATTAAGTTGCTTTGTATATTAATATTCCAAATGCAAATTAGCTGCCAATGCCATGTGTTCAAAATAGCAACATTAATCTAACACACCCCCTTCTGGTGTCCAAATTTGAGTGAGAATTCAACTCCACTGAAACTGAATTTCCTGTTGTTTTGGTTCTGGACCCTGCTAATCATAATTCATCAAAATAAATAAAAAAAAGTAATTGAGGGGGCTGTAATTATAGAGGCCAGGCGAGTAATCTGTCTGGTCCGAGTTGTGAGGGCAATTACTGGTGTAGGGCCGAATGAGTGAGTTTGGTAATAAAAGCCAAACCCAAAACAGCAAAGGCAGACGGGCAGAATAGGTTTGATTAGTTGATGTCCTATAACACATGAAATACAAACGTTAAACGGTATAAAAATTTAAAATACATATTTATCAAAAAGAATACATAATAAAATTTCCCAAAGAAATAAATAGTCTATATTCAAGTGTTAATTTTCAATAATTTGAGAATTGTAGAATATATATTTAATAGATTAAGAAAAAGAGATTGCATCAGTTAAGACTACAATAATGTCCAATAGAATATACTACAAAAATTAATAAGTTAAAAACAAGCTACTCCATCCATTATTAACGCACAAAACAAACAAGGACAAGTCATGGTGGCGTATCAATACTCCAAGTCCAAAGCCTCTGAAATCCCCAAAGATAAGCGAAGGAGGGAGCTTGGGCCAGGATTTTCATTTTCCATGCTATTATTAGATTTTATTTCCTTTTATGTTTATATTTTTTGGAGTGTGGAGTGGGGTGGGTCTTTCTCTCTCTCTCTCTCTTCCCTGGCATTGCCTCTGCTCTTTGAGACCATCCTTTGACCCCTTTCCACTTTCCACGCATCCACACCGACACCACCACCACCAACTTCGACCCACACAAAACCAAAGGCCATATGAGGAAAGACTGCCCACTTCCCTCTTCCGTAACCGGCGGCGGAAAACTATCCCTATGCTTCGAAACCAAACACCTGGTGGCAACGTCACTTGGACTTACTCTTTTTATGCTGCTCTGGAAACTCCCCCCCACTACCACACTCTCCTCTCTTCCGCCCCCACCCCTTCTTCCAATGCTTCTTCCTCCGCCTCCATCTCTGAACAAAAGTACTCCACCCCTGACCCTAACAAACGGATCTTCCAGGCTTACGGCAATGCTGCTGCTCTCTTCGTCCAGATGGAGGCATACCGTGGCGGCCCCACCACCTTCGCTTTGGTTGGCTTGGCTTCCAAACCCATTCACGTGTTCGGGTGTCCCTGGTACAAATGCGAGTGGATTTAAAACAATGGTTCTGCTGTGAGGGCCAAGGCCTACAAAATGCTTCCCGACTGGGGCTATGGCCGCGTCTACACTGTCGTCGTCGTCAACTGCACCTTCCCATCCAAACCCAATCCCGAAAACTCGGGTGGAAGGCTCATGCTTTATGCTTATTACGGGGAATCTCAAAAGAAGTACGAGAAGTTCACTGCTTTAGAGGAGGCACCTGGGTCTTACAATGAATCCAAGTACCAACCTCCTTATCAGTACGAATATCTATACTGCGGTTCTTCTTTGTACGAGAATTTGAGTGCGTCAAGGGTGAGGGAGTGGATGTCATACCATGCTTGGTTCTTTGGGGAGAGCTAGCATTTGTGTTCCGCGACGCGGGGTAGTAACCCCTGAAGTGAGGGCAGCGCTGGAGCCGTGGGTGAGAGCTGGGAGGGCCACTGTTCAGGACATCAGAGGACAGTCTGAGTTTGATGGGTATTACTATAACCAGTTCCTAGTGGTGAATGATTGCTTGCATCGTAATCGACATGCGACAAATTGGACTTTCTTCTTCGATGTGGATGAGTACAATTATTTGCCTCCTGGCAACACTCTCCAGTCTGTTCTCTCTGAATTTTCTGATTACACTCAGTTCACTATTGAGCAAAATCCTATGTCAAGTGTCATCTGTTTGAATGATTCCTCTCAGGATTATTCCAGGTACATTCTCTTATTGGTTAACGACATTAATTTTGTTCAATCAATTGAAAGTGGTTGCAGTGGCCCATTTTCTGTGTGTGTAAATGTGATGGTAATTATTTGAGGAACGAAATGTCAGGCAATGGGGGTTCGAGAAACTGTTGGTCAAGGAATCGATAAGGGGGATCCGGAGAGATAGGAAGTACGCAATACAGGCGAAGAATGCATTTGCAACAGGAGTCCACATGTCGGAGAATGTGGTGGGCAAAACCCTGCATCAGACAGAAACTAAATACGCTATTATCACTACCACAATTCCATCACCGTACACGGACCTTTGTGCAGGGAGCTTATGCCTCTGTCCGCCAAACACAATGTGACCTGGTACAACAAGCTCCCCTATTTTTACGACGATAACATGAACAAGTTGGCCTCCACCATCAAAGACTTCGAGCTTAAAACCATCCATCCACTAAATCAGTCCTCTTCTTTCATCAACCAATAGTCTTCATATTCATTACCTTCACGCATGACCTCTGCAATTGATCTCTGTTGTGATATCATGGCCTTGCCATTCATTGGTTTGAGATTTGCTGAAAATCACTCCTCTTTGTGAGACCCACCCACAGCCACGACTACTGGACAACAACAAACGCAGTGAACAGAAAGGGGTCCACTGTTCAGTCCCACATTGCATTCATTATTTATTTCGTATTCTGTAATTATTTTGAAGGATGAGTGTTTTTCTTTTCATCATTCTTCTATTCCTCTTTCCTGCTTTTTGCTTTCAACTCTTTGCTAGTTCTCCGATAGTAACTTGCTCTTGCTGTAAAGATACCTAAATTATGATCGTAGCTATATATAGTTTCTCTTTGCTAATTCTCTGATAGTAACTTGCTCGTGTTGTAAAGATACCTAAATTATGATCGTAGCTGAATCTATTTTGTGGCATACCAAATCCATTAATTTATTTTTCTCAGTAACAATAATGCGTGCCATGTGCCCTGAAATTATTATTGTCTTCCTTCGATAAACATTTGCGATCATTGTGTACTATTATATTGAAGAAGAAGGCTTACATTGAGCTGGGGATTTCCAAAATGGGTCACACACGACACATGCTTTGCCAAAGGGGCTTCGTAAAATGTGAATATTGAGATGAGAATGTTGTTATAATTAGCAATAGTTTTGCTGTTTTGGTCCACACTACCCAAACTGCCAAATACTGACTTGGGTTAATTTACACAACCAGATCCAGTCGTGTCCCTGGAAAGTGGGAAAGTAACAAGAATAGTTCCACTTCTTAATAAAACTGCATTTAATGTTTAGATCTAAAAGATCTCCCTGCTGCTTCCAACAGATCGTGTGTTTTGTGTATCCAAAAAAGAATCACGGCCAATGCACGAATTTATAATTTAGAGGTCGGTAGTTCGAGAACTGTCGGTTTCGATTTCTGAAATGGGAGAACAAAAACTAAATCGTGATTCTCACAGTTTGGTCCGATTTTAATTCGGTTTTGACCTGTTTAATATCCGGTTTAGTTTTCTCTCTTTTTAACCAACTATTTTATTTTGTCATTTTTTTTTATTTGTAAATTTTGTTATATTCAATAATTAATTATAGTACCAATAATACATTGTATTCTAAATATTTCTATTTCCATCAAAAATTTTTATTACTCCAAAATAAATATGTAAATATTAATTAAATGTAATAAAAAAATAAAATAACTAAATTAAATTATAATAAAAAAGTAAAAGGAATTTGAAAAATATAATTGTAAAAAATAACTTTAAAAACTATAGAAAACGTAATTATAATAATAAAATATATAAATAATTAATAATAGTAATTTAAAACAAAATGAAAATTTGAAAGAGTTAGTGTACAAAATATTGAGATTGAGAGTGAATAAATGATGTAAAATTGGTAGAAATTGGGTGGGATGGGTGTATTTATAGAGTTAAAAAAAAATATAAAAAAAAAAGTTTGAACTGGCGGTTCAAACAACCGGTTCGACGGTTTCTAGAGAGGTTGAATCGAAATCTAAATCATAATCCTTCGATTTTGATCGGCCGATTTCAATTCTCGAATGATTCCAATTTTTACTGATTCGATCCAATTCCGATTTGATTTTTATATGTCTATTTATATAGTCCCCTATGCCTTAGCTGTAGCCGCCTTGTTCTCATTTGTGTTTCTTAATCAACTATCTTTCCGATTTTTTGATCTGGGGTTACAACATACAGGTCTTCAACCTAAACCACATAAATCATTCTTTTTTCTCATTCGATTTTCTGGGTCCTCATCCGTGCCTTTGGAACAAACGAACCTCTTGTTCAGTCATATTAATTACGCCTTCCAAATTTTTACTTGTGTCTTATTTATAAAGTTTTTCCCGTTAATTACAGGAAAATAAATGTATAGCCACACTCTCATTGATGAAGTTTTTCTGTTAATGAAGTTCTTCCGCTACTCCACTTCAGCATTCTATACCTTTTGCAGAGTAGTCGATTGTAAAGAGAAAGCGCGGGGGGAGTAAATCAAGTAAGGGTGGTGGTGATCAAAGCAAAATTTTCTTTTTCCTGTAAAAAAGACGATAAATAGGCCTAGGGAAAATCACCTTTTTATAACAAAATAAATATTGTTTTTGAAAAATAGTTTTTCATTTTGCAAAATGCCAGAAAAAAACTGAGATGAAAAATATCACATTAGCGAGAAATTATTTTTTTCATGAAAAAATGAATTTTAGACAAAAAAAAATTATTTGTTCGAAAGGTCTTCAAAAGTCTTCAGGCGGTCTTCAAAGATCTCTACAAGTCTCCAAAAGAGAGTTCATAATTTTTTTATAAGAAATTTGATTTAATAAATTTTTGGTGTAATAACTTTTTAAAAAATTAAATTGAATTATACATATATATATATATATTTTTTGATTTACACAATATTTACAAATTTTAATTTAATTTAATGATAATTAATTTGGTACACAAAAATATACAAAATTTTTAAAAATTTACAATGGTGTTTAAAAGGTCTTCGAATGTCTTCAAATGATGTCTTTGAATGTCTTCAAAGGAAGTCTTCGAAAGGTCTTCAAAAGACTTATTCGAAAGGTCTTCGGAGGTTTTTAAGAGTCTTCAAGGGTCTTCAAATGAGGTTTTCAGAAAGTCTTCGTAGGTCTTCGAAAGACCTTTAGAGGTCTTCAAAGGCCTTCAAAAGTCTACCAAACCCTAGCCTCTAAATAAGTTGATCTGCCATGAAACCATAGCTGCCAACTTATCCAATCAAAAACCACTACTGCAAAACCTATCTCAGCCACCCATACAACGTTGATAACAACGCCAATACCAGTTCCACCAAGCAAAGTTCAATCAACAGTTTAATTAAAAAAAAAACAAAATACAACGTCGCACTATCAAATCGCTTCATATCAAATTGATCATATCAAATAGTTCATATAACCAAGCAAAAACCAGTTCATATCAATACAGATTTACAACTCGAATCTTTTCTCCGTCGTCCATATTTGACGCAACACACTTAAACACACAAGTCTGCAACTGACGAAGAGCATGGTTCTTGGAAATCAAACCATAAAAAACACAACAAAAGTACATATCAAAAACTGTAGTAGTAG
>CAODLS011214939.1:0-15534 GCA_948243855.1 Flueggea neowawraea
ATGCATTATCTCATGTGTTACTATATTTCAGTAATTAGTTGTGTACGTTGGGAACATGAATGAAGAGGAGCAAGCTGAGCACATTGAAAGATGCGTGCAATATGAGATAGGTGAGTATAACTGTGGTTACTATTTATTTAATTGTCTTTCTGATCAATTCTCTGATTACTATGAAAATACTTATTCATCTGCGAAAAAGATTTGGAAAGATTGACAACTTAAATAGGACATAGAACAAGCTGGTGCAAAGAAGTATATTGCAAGTCGATTCTTTCGCTATCAAATAGTGGATGGAAAATCCATGGTGGATCAAGTGCATGAATTTCAAATGATTGCATGTGAGGTGAGATCGGAAGGAGTCAAGTTTGGTGACAATTTGATTGTGCTGGGAATCATCAACTAGTTGCCACCTTCTTGGAGTGAGTTTCAAAAATCACTTCGACACAAAGAAAAGGAGATTACCTTAGAAGACTTGATCACACGCATAGAGGCAAGAAGGCAAGATAAAATGGTCCCTCAAGAACCAAATGCAAATTCCACTAAGGTCTCATCTAATAGTTTGCCAAACAATACCCTAAATTCATAATTGAAACAAAGTAATAAGATTGGGAAGAAGAAAAAGAGATTTCAAAATAAAAAAAAAAAGGCTATCAAAAGAAGAATTATAATGGCAAACTTTCCAACTATAAGGAACAAATTGTCTCTTATGTTTGCGGCAAGAGTGGGCATGCCGGTCGAATTTGCCGATACTGAAAACAAGATGCTACACCACAAGCAAATGTTACCGGGGGATCTTTTGTGGCTGTATTAACAAACATATTTATGGTGGATGGAAAGTTGTGAAAGTTGGAGGACAAACTTTGGTGCCAACAGGCAAATATGCTTTAAAAAAGATTAGTTTAAAAAATATATTCCCTATAAGGCACCCAATCCAATAATGCTTGGTGATTCATGTACTATTCAAGCATTATGGAGTGGTGAGATTGAATCGAATTTCACCTCTAAAGAGGGGTTGTCCACGAGAAAGAACCTTATGTTAAGATACCTTCTTAATAAAGTTGGTTTCAAACAGACCATAGTGTCTCATCAAAATGTAATCTCTAAACATGGGGTATTTGTTGGGAAAGGCTATGTCACTGATGAGATATTTAAACTAAATGTTGAAAATAATAAAGTTTTTTTTATGTTTACATGCTATCTCCAAATAATTTTCGGCATTCTCGTTTACGTCATATTAATTCAAGATATGTGGGTATGATGTACAATTTAGGATTAATTCCTAATTTTAGCAAAACTTTTGAAAAATATGAAACTTGTAGACAAGCTAAGATTACAAAAGATTCTCATAAAAGTGTTAATAAAAACTGAATTACTCGAATTAATTCATATTGATTTATGTAAGTTTAAAGGAATTTTTTAATCGAGCAGGTAATAGATATATAACCACTTTCATTGATGATTTTTCTAAATACACTAATGTTTATTGGGAAAAGCTCAAAAATATTTCAAAAATAATTTAAATTTCAAAAATGTAACAACATTCAAAATGCATACAAAAATGCCAATTCATTTAATGCAACTACAGAAATAGCAAAATTTGACTTTTTGACTACTCGTCAGAAGTTTGACCGCATGTTGATCATGCATCAGAAGTTGACCATGCACCAAAAAGTTTGCTAACACGATAGAGAATGAGGACAAAACGAAAAAAAATGTACTCAGAATTCTAGATACAAAATGAGTATAAAACGAGAAGAAATTATTCTCAGTTTTGCACTACGAAAATGAGTACAAATGAGTGCAAATGAGAGCAAACTGAATATAACAAGTACAAAACGAGAACAAAATGTACTCAGAATTTCAAAAACAAAATAAGTATAAAACAAGAAAAAATTGTTATCAGTTTTGCACATACAAAAATGATTACAAACGAGAACAAATTGAATATAGACGAGTATAAAATGAAAACAAAATGCAATTAGCATTCCAAATACAAATAAAAAGGTTAGAAAACTACTTTTAATTTGTTATGTAATTAGGGGTAGAAACGTAATGTTATGAATAACCATCTCCTACTCTCCTTCATGGGCGACGACTGCTAAGGTTTTGAAACCTTAGTTGCCGCCCTTGCAGCGCCGTTCCTGGCTCCATTTCAGTGTCGTTATGAACCGAGGACGAAGAGGAGTTAGTAACAACGCTTGTGTGTGGTCGACACGAATTGAGCACGACAACGACAAGGTCAAGGCAACGGATCCTCTAGGCGAAGCGAGGCGCGAAGAGGAGAGGAGAGGGAAGAAAAGCTGATAGGGAGGCGGAGATAGAAGAGAGAGAGGGAGGAGGAGAAGGAAAAGGTGAATGAGAAGGAGGAAAGAAGGAGAGGAGTGAGATAGACGAGAGAGAGGTGGAGAGGAGAGAGAAAAAGAAGAAAAAGAGTATAAATATTTGGACACTATTGAAATTATAATTGGAATTGTTTTATTTTTGAAATTATAATTACCCTTCTATTAAAATTGAAATTATAATTTAAAAGCATACAAAGAGGGTAATTTCCTCATGTTTATTTATACTAAACATAGAAGTGATGCTCTTGAAACTTTTAAAATATATTTCCTCGAAATGGAAAATCAATTTAATAAAAAGATAAAGAGAATTCGAAGTGACAGAGACCGAGAGTATGAATGCATTGGATATAAATCATTTATTCAATCTTTAGGAATTATCCATGAAACTATATTACCATAATCACCGGCATCCAATGATATGGTTGAAAGAAAAAAATATAACTCTTATAAATTTGAGTAATGCTATGCTAAGTGAGTTAGTTGCACCTATGAATTTTTAAGGTGAACCCATTTTAAGTACATGCCGCATAAGAAAACAAAATTGACTCCATATGAACAATGAAAAGATTACAAGTAGCTATGGGCTACGAGTATTTTTCATGGCCCTTTCATACGGGTCATATCAGGCCGGGCCGGACTCAGTTGATCGGGTTAGGTGTCTTATTCAAATATTCTATATTTTTTATCAAAATATAATTTAACATATACTTTATTATATAAATTATACTTTAATAAATACTAAACAACTCTTAAATTTATAATTGTCATTATTTTTACTAATTTATAACACATAATACATAAAATTAATATTAATATACTATATATTATATATATAATATAAAAAATTATATATATTATATATATTTGGGTCGGACCGGCCTTTGGGTTATTTCATAAGTCCCGCTCTAGCCCTATTTTATTTTTAAAAATTCGGGTCGAGCCGCTGACCAAATACTAGTAGCTCAGCCTGTAAATTTATTTGGACTGGGCTCGAACAAGTCCACTTTTAGCCCAGCCCTAATTATAAGTAACCCTTAATTTGAGAGTTTGGGATTGTTTGGCATATGTTAAATTACCTGACCTTAAGAAATTAAAATTAGAAGCTATAGCATCCACTTATGTTTTCCTGCATATGCTCAAAGTATTATAGCCTATAGGTTTCTTAATTTTGAAAATAATACAATTTTTTAATTTAATGATGCTATTTTTCATGGAAAAATTCCTTTTAAAATCAAGAATAGTGGGACAAATTGATTGACCAAGTAAAACATCTGAATCTACTTCTTTAACTTCTATTGAAAATCAAGAAAATACAAATACAATCACACATTTTGAACCAAGAAGAAGTAAAAGAGGTAGCGTAGGCAAAGATTTTGGTCCTTACTATCTTGTTTATGATGTTGAGAAACCTAGCACCTTATACGACAGATTTTGAAAATATTTTCAGAAAATACCACATGCACATATATAATCATATACTAATAGTATACACTCGTATACATACAAATAGTAGTTCCGAAATTCATTTCGAAAATATTTCGCACGGGAGCAAACAACATACGGTCAAGCTTACAAATTGGTATATCAGAAGACAAGCAAAAACCATTAACATGCCTTCATGCAAATCTATATATTATTCCTTCTTGTTCATTCAAATTAATATTGAGCACTGAGACTAATACATTATCATGCACTACAGGAATCAAGCTTGAATATTAAGAATGCAGACCAAACATATACCGTACAATTGTGTAAATCCAAATTATACAGAATTCTATATATTCTTATTTTATACAAAACTAACAGATCTGATAATCATTGATCATGCACTCGTATTATATTAAAACTACATTGATAAGATCAGTTCAAAAATAAATTGGAAGGCTTAAGAGCCTAAACGGTACCCGGCTCAAAAGGGCTAACAGTTGACAGCCTTACGGGCTTAAAATAG
Organism: Flueggea neowawraea; assembly: GCA_948243855.1. Taxonomy (NCBI): domain Eukaryota; kingdom Viridiplantae; phylum Streptophyta; class Magnoliopsida; order Malpighiales; family Phyllanthaceae; genus Flueggea; species Flueggea neowawraea. The sequence goes on from CAODLS011214939.1 coordinate 4,294, forward strand.
TGCTCCATCCACCCTAAGGGTCTTAAAGCTGTAACAAACAGAACTGATCTAAGTACATCCGCGGGCATTGCAGTCTGCGTGCTCCAGCAAGATATACTCCGTTAGACTACAATACAATATACTATGGGAAAATAAGCAATAATACAGACTTCCCAAATTTATTACTTCCAAACATAAATCATATTGTACTAAACAGTTTGTCAGGGGACCAGAATTAGAATCAGAATCATATGTGGACTCCTGCCATTAGAAGAAATAGCTCACATGTGTTTGCTTTAGACACAAGGGTTACCACCTACCCTAGTAACTAGACCTTCACAATGATATACCAACTCGAATTAGAATAACTAGATTAATTAAATATTTATAGAAATTAAATATAAAGAAGCAAAAGGCAATAGTGGATGCACCACTAGCATAATACTTAATAATCAAATGCAGAAATCAAGGGAAAGATTCCTATTGTCCTAATATTTGAATGGAACTAAAAGTAACAGACAGAAAAACAGATAAGAAGGTGAAACAGATGAAATAATCACTAAGTCTTTCTTATCCTAATAAATATAGATTATAATAAATACAATAATAAAATCATTAAACAAACATAAATAAGGTAAAGTGAAATAAAATAAATAACTATTTCAGATGTCAGACGTACAGAAGCAAAAAAACATTCGAGGCATATAGAGATTTGTTCAAAATAACTTAACTAACCAAACACAAAGGGGTATATTACTAAATAATATAGTCTCCTAACTATAGAACATATATACAAATATTTTAGAACATATTTTATTACCAATTACATAAGACAGGTTTTATATTTCCCGAGCCATTATTATTCCAGATTACATGCAAAGGTCAGAGCACAACAAAAATGCATAATTTCAGAAGGAACAGCCTATGTTTCTAAAGTTACCATCTCACTCACCTAGATGTCCAGAGTAGTAAAATCCAGTCATGCACCACTAGTAGGCGGCTATTCTCGATAGCACAAATAGGAAGTTGAAACAGATATAATCAAACAATGTCGAAATATGGTTCTAGTACTGTAGCAAGACCGAAAATGTATGATAATGCAATATGGATTTAGACAATCTAATGATGTTGAAAAATCTATTTCAATCAAAGATCTATCGTTATCATATCGAAAATCGAACTCTACGTGAAATTAGGATTTAGTCCCAAACTTTTGCAAAATTACACTTTGGTCCCTAAGACCTAAAAATTATAGATTAGTCCCCAAACTTTTCAAAATTTATAAATCAATCCTCCAAGCATTTTAAAATTGTAAAACAATCCACCAATTTTTTGAAATTACAAATCTATGCTCGAGTTTCTTAAAAATTACAAATCTATAACTCTATTTTACAAAAATTAAAAATCTAATTTGGTAAGTAAAATATCCAGTCTAGTCCTTAATTTATTCAGAATCTGGAAAATTATGTCCTTGGTCCATTCGATAGAAAATTACACTAAAACGTCCCAAAACCTGAACCAATCGAAACGCAACGTTTTCAACCATTCCAATCTATCCAAAAACATCCTTGGGGACTGAAATATATCGTCATTTACATGAAAACAACAATAAAACATCAAAATAGTCCCTATAATTCTGATTTAACAAATCCATTTCAACAAAATCATCAAACCACCATTTTTAACTTACATTCATGTTCTCTTAGGTCTCTTCTAGCTAGATCCAGCAAGAACCCTTTCAAATCCATCGAGAAATGCTCCTAAAACAGACTAAACTCCCACCAAAACCCATGAACATCCAACAACTCAAATGATATTTATAAGCAATGAAAAGAAAGAAACAAAGAATGAAAGGAAAGAAACAACTTGGATTCAAGTGCTTACCTCAACTTGAAGAAAATAATGAATGGAAGGTAGAGAAAGTTGAAGAAAAATGAGTTGGAGATGTGAAGAAATCAAGGAATGAGTGAAATCTGCAGTTTAGGCGGCAGGTGGAGAGCTTTTAAAGAAGAAACATGTGCAAAACGACGTGTAGAAGTGAAAAACGCCACAGTTTTGCAAGACGCAACCGTCCAATGCAATACACGGGTGGCACACCCTAAGACACGATTATGAAATTGTGCCTATGTAATTGTAATCAGGACACGTTCAGCATGTGCAAGACACATTCAGCATTTGAAAGCCACGGTCAGAATGCCTTAATCGTGTCTTAGATCGTGTGTGCCCAAAACTTGATTTTTTGCTGCCTAAACCCCTAATTCGATCGTTCAACGGCCAAATATGATCAAAGATCCTTAAATCCATCCAAAAACAATCATCATTCATCATCTAAAACACAATTATAAGGATCACAAATTATGATCGAAGGTGAATCAAAGTCTCGATCAAAACACAAGTCAAATGTGCGAGATATTACAGAAGCAATTAGACAAAATCTTTGGCATCGGTCATCGCCAACGACTCCAAAATTTGATGGGTGTCAAAATAGAAAATTAAATTACCTACTCAAAATATAAATATGAATATAGCAGTGAGTAAGTTCGAATCCACAGAGACCAATAAAAATCAATTCTAATTGTAAGAATAAAACAGTAAATAATAAAAGTGATTTGAGAAGATTAAGTTGGAAGCAACAAAAATAAAACAAGATTGCAAATAAAGAAAGTAGTAAACAATTGCAAAATTAAAGTAAACAAAAATCAATAGTATGAAGGCATAGTCAAGGTGTCATCTCGGTATCACTTCTTGAATTGATCACATAAATGAAAGATATTTCTCAATTATTCACATAGGAAAGTTATAGTTACAGGTGACGCACTCAGTAACCAATCTCTACTTACTATTTCGGTAGCCCCATGAAGCTGTTTTCCAGACGATGATCGACGTATAAGACAAACTGAACCGGAGGCTCGGCCCATCTCGCACAAGCCTCGAAGAATTAGATACTCTACCCACTTTTTCATTTTAAACATTTATAAACCATTCAGATAATAATATATAAATAGTATAAATATAAATATAATTTAATTATAGGGAAAATATATATATATATCAAACATATGAAGATAAAAATCATGTAATATCAAAAATACAAAATAATCCATAATCCCAGAAGCAACCCTATGTGGAGCTCTACTACATAAAGATGGAGCATGAACAAAAAGGCACTCATAGATGTCGAAGGTGCCTTACTGAGATCGAGGTGCTGGATGGATGCCGGATGTCCAAAAGAATACCTGAAAATGTTAAAAGGAGGTGAGTAAATTCAGTAAGTGGTAACACTCTAGATTGGCTCTGGGCCTCACATAAACCATTTTAAAACCGTTTTTAAAAACTACCACATGCAATATATACGATACATAGATATAGACGCTACGTATAGTAATAGTGTTGAAATTCATTTTCGAAAACGTTTGCACCCTTAGCAGATACATGCAATCAAACACGTAATTAAATATTAAATCATATAATAAATAAATAAATTTATAAGAGAATATCTGACCGAGACAGAATAGAAGTTGAACTGAACAGATGTGGACTATGCCACCTGATACCTATCATATGTGTTTGCGCTAGACGCACGGGTTACTCCATCCCTGGTAACCGGGCCTTCACTGATCAATGGTATACAATATGCTACGCCTCTCCATAGTTGAGTGTCCCAAGTCTTAGAATTCGAATTTATATATATATATATATATATATATATTCTAAATACTGATAACAAGCAAGCATGCAATACAGATTTATTTTTTATACGGATACTGATAATTTGTTCCTTAATTCAACCGATTTACATATTTAAGTCAAGCACATGAAAAACATATATAAATTTGAAAAACACAGGATATGTGTCTGAAACTGCTACCACACTCACCTGGTAGCTGAAGCTAAAGATTCAGTCAAGCACTACTGGTGTCTGGCTGGCTATGCTAACAGGTACAAGGAGCTGACATAATCAAACCATAGCAAATAGGTCAAAATGGGACACTAGTACTATGGCGGTACCGAAAACATATGAATGTAGATGCAGATCCTAGGATGATGCTGAAAATCCTATTTCGGTCGAGGATCTATCGCTCTCATCTTGAGAATCGAAATCTACGAGAAAAAACACTTAAGTCCTTGAATTTTTGTAAAATTATGTTTTAGCTCCGAGTCCCCTTAAAATTACAAAATGATCCCAAAGTTTTAAAAAATTACTATTGGGTCCTCTAAGTAGTCAGAATTTCAAAAAGAGCTCTCAAACTCTTTAAAATTTTAAATTTGGCCCCTAAACTTTTAAATATCAAATCTGACCCCTAATATAGAAAATAACTGAACTAGTCCCCAAGGACACAAATATCAAAATTGGTCCTTGCGATAGAAAACTACTCGAAAAAGTCCTTAAACCCAAAACTCTCAAAATCCGATGTTCTAAACCATCCACACTCCCTCAAATCATCCTCCTAAACCTAAATCTACAATTTGTTTCATCAAAATATCAGAAAAACTCCAAAAATTCGGCCAAAACCGAACTAACCCTAACATGGAAGGAAACTAGCTCAAATCATTCAAACCAAGGCTCAAATCATGTTTGTCTGACCTCAATCTTTCCTAATCTAACAACCTTAAACATCTATTTGCACAGAATCACACGAAATCTCAAACCCATTTAAAATTTAGACATAATCAAACAACTAAGTTAATGCTTGAAAATGGATGTAAAAACAAGGAAAGAGCGTTAATCTTACCTCAAGGATGATCAAGGAATGTTGGGGGGACAAAATGGGAGTGAATGGGACAGATTTGAGTGAGAAATGGTGGAGAAAGAGTGAGAAATGGAGGAGACGAAAGGTGTCGGGTTTTGGGCATTTTCTAAGATGAACGGATCAAAACGCACCACTTCATCAATTTCAAAGGCAACATGCGTCATTTTAGGGAATAACGTACGTCTTGGATGACCACAACATACATCCCTAATGTTTAACATATGTTGTCATGCATCCAAAAGCTTTGGATTGAATAAAACACTTCACAACGTACATCGCGGTCTTATAACATACGTGACATACTATTAATGTATGTTATTGTTTTGCAAATTATGTTATCTACAATTTTTTCAGATAAAATACGTTGCCAACTTGTGCAATGTTCGTTGTAGGGTTCCTAACTCACACTGTTAACTTCTTTCATTCCTTCGATTACATCGGACCATTCTCGAGGCTTTACAACACTCAAGCTTGCAAAATTAGCCCTATTAAACATAATTGAACACCTATTTAGCATCTCAAACACCATGAGATTGGATTGGATTGAATTGAATGAATCAAATGAAGATCCGTCAAAAAACTTCAGAGAACCTAGTTGGAATTTACGAGGCATATCTTGCACGCAGTACTACACGCCTTGTAGTAATTCTGGAAAACCCATAAGTTGTTTAATATGATCAATAGGTGTAGCATCATGTATAATGTGTTTTGATCTTTTCACTATGTGCTTGGAGGGTTATATAATGTGAGTTGCTTAACTGTTTCAAATGTTTTATTAAAATCATCAAAACTTAGAAGGAATTTTCATGTTAATCAAACTTGGTTCAACAATTACCACCAATCTCATTCCAACCAAAATCAACATTCCAAACCACCCATATTTCCTCAAATCATATCCAAAGACACGAATCAACAACCAATTACACCCAACAAACAAAATTCACAAAAATCCCAACTTTCCTACACCAAACCGTAACTAAGTCAACACAACATCTTCCAATCTTGATTCCAAAACAAAACCCATACATAATCAAGTTCATTTCATCATAGTCTATTAGAAATTAACTTAACTGAAATGAAAAATTCGTTCAAAACCAAGTTATAGCTCAAAAACCGTCACCTAAGTTCCAACATCAATATACAGAATCAACAACAAAACCCAAGTCAATTCTATACATTTCTAGCTTCATTCAAGCAATTCCTACCATTATATAACTTAAATCCAACCTACATTTCACCAAATTCAAGCCAAATTGAAAACCCTAACTCAAAGCAAACACAAACCCATCACCAATTAACCCTAACAAAAACCCACATGAAAATGCAAGAAATTGATGAAAGAGACGAGTAAGATGAGAGTTCTTACCTTAAGATTGCAAGAGGAACCAAAGAGGGGCATGGAATTGGAGATTTGGAGAGTTTGAGAGGTGTTTGTGGTGAAAAAATTTAGCTATGACCAAGATTGGAATAGGTGGAAGCATTTATAAGTAACCTAAGCCAAAACACAACGTTTTATGAAGGATTCTGTCCATTTTGGCAAGACACAAGCAAAGACATGGGCATGCCTCTACTCTTGTAATGCCTAGATGCCTTATTCGAGCAAGACACGGGCATTTTTGTGAAGATTTGGGCATGAGCTTACAGGGCATGGTCATGAACCCATGACCGTGTCTTAGGAAAAAGGAGACACAATTGCCTTGTTTAAGACATGGGCATTTTCCCATGTCTGTGTCCGTGTTCGTAGATGCCTAAAAATTTAATTTTCTTATCCAGAAGCACCTCACTCGATTGCACAACCATCCAACATGATCAAATGGCCTTAATTCAATCTAAAACCATCAACTTTCATCATTCAAAACTCAAATGGAATGACTCAAACAACTAAATGAAATTAAAAGCAAACATAACCACACTCGAACATAAGTACAAATACCACATGATCACTCAATCACACAACCATCCAATATGATCAAATGGCTCTTGTTGATGTCCAAAAGGGTAAGTTAACTCTAAGGGTTAGGAATGATACTCAAGAATTTAACGTGTTTCAAGCCTTAAAATTCCCATCCTTAGATGAGACTTGTTATAGCCTTGATCTTATTGAGCCATTGGTGAGGGATGTTCTTAGTATACAAAGGGATGATCATTATGAAGATCATATTACCTTGAGTTTGTCATCAAAAATATAGGACCCACTTTTGCATGAGATTGCTGTGAGACTAGAAGGTGAGGGGTATCTTTTGAGGTTTAGATTTCAAGAATTGGGGACAATAAAACCTAAACCCATCCTCAAGTATAGCAAAACCCTCTACCACATCACCTTAGGTATGCCTATTTAAGGGAATCCTTTACATTTCTCGTCATTATTTCTGCTTGTTTGACTGATGTACAGGATGATAAATTATTGAGAGTGCTTTGTAAGCATCGAGCTTTCATTGCTTGGAGCATTTCAGATATCAAAGGCATAAGCCCTTCCATTTGGGACATGTGGGTTTTTACCATCGCTTTATCAAGTATTTTTTCCAAAATTAGCAAACCCTTGGGACATGCGGGTTTTTACCATCACACCATTTAACTTTGATGTTGAGTTTGTGTAGTCATTTGATAGATTGAAGAAAGCTTTGGTGATTGCCCCTATCCTTATCACCTCGGATTGGAGTCTTCCTTTGAATTAATGTGTAATGCAAGTGATCTTGACGTGGGGGCTGTTTTGGGCCAAAGAAAGGAAAAGGTCCTCCATGTCATATACTAGCAAAATGGTTGTTGAATAATGCCCAAGTCAACTATGCTACCACCGAAAAAGGGTTGTTGGCCATTGTGTCTGTCTTTGAGAAGTTTAGGTCTTATTTGGTGGGGTCCAAAGTAATTGTTTACACCGATCATGTAGCTATCAAGTATTTGATGACCAAGAAAGATGCCAAGTCTAGATTGATTTGATGGATTATTTTGTTGCAAGAATTTGACTTAGAAATTAGGGACAAAAAAGAATGTGACAATTTGGTTGTGGATAACTTGTTAAGAATTGAGCAAATTATTCAAGAAGAAGAGCCTATTTGTGAGCAATTTTTGGATGAGCAAATCTTGCAAGTGGATATCAATTCTACCCCATGGTACGTGGATTTTGCAAATTACTTGGTGTCGAGCATTATTCCTAAGGGACTTTCTTTTCATTAAAAGCACAAGTTTTTGGCTGATGTCAAGTATTACTTGTGCTAAGATCTATTTTTATTCAAGTATGGAGCAGATGAAGTCATGAGGATATGTGTATCGGAGCAAGAGATACACCCAATTTTGGAACATTGACATTCATTACCTAGTGGAGGGCATCATGGACCTAACAAGACATTCGCTAAGGTTCTCCAATGTAGGTTCTTTTCGCCAACATTATTCGAGGATGCGAGGACTTTTGTTATGACTTATGACAAGTGCCAAAGAATCGAGAGTATTGACAAGCGGTATGAGATGCCAAAATATGGGATTTTTTAACTTGAGTTGTTTGATGTGTGGGTTTGGACTTTATGGGACCCTTTTCTGCCTTCTCATGGAATCTCTACATTTTGGTAGAAAGTGTCAACCACTTATCACCCTCAAACAAGTAGCCAAGTGGAGATCTCTAATCGAGAAATCAATAAAATTTTGGAGACGACGGTGAATACTTCAAGAAAGGATTGGTCTTTAAAATAGGATGATGTTCTTTGGGCATATAGAATGGCTTTTAAGACACCTTTGGGAATGTTTCCCTTTTTAATTGTTTATGGGAAGGCGTGTCACTTGCCAGTGGAACTTGAACACAAAGCATTTTGGGCCATTAAGACTTTGAATTTTGACTTGCAAAAGGCAAGAGAGAAGAGGCTATTGCAATTTGAATGAGCTCGAGGAGATTAGGAGAGAATCTTATGAAAAATGTCGGATTTACAAGGAAAGAACCGGGGTGTGGCATGGCAAGCACTTCTTACAAAGGGAGTTTGTTGTAGGTCAAAAGGTTCTCTTATTCAACTCAAAGCTAAAGCTCTTTCCCAAAAAACTCAAGTCAAGATGGTTTGGACTTTTTGTCATCACCAAAGTCCACCCTCATGGTGCCATTGAAATTGAAGGCAATGATGGCTTACCTTTTATTGTAAATGGTAAACGATTAAAGCATTACATAGGGAGATCAAGTCCACACCATTCACAAGCCCACCCTTCAAATTTGAAAGAGACCTTCCATCTGTGATGACGTTAAACTAGCTAGCGTCCTAAATGACATTAAGCTACCTTTTAAGTTTTTCTTTTATTTTTTTTTTATACTTCATTATTGCATGCATTATGGGTGTTAGTGTTGAATAAATGGAATTATCATTTTGATTGGATAAAGTTAAGTTTAGCCTCATCACTACATTTTTATAGAAAATAACACTTTGTGAATGCTTTGAAATTTCTTTAACCTTGATTTATGCATTGAGGACAATGCTCAATTTAAGTGGTGGGGAAGTCTCGAAAGTCCTAACATTCTTTACATTATTGTTTGTTATTTTCATGTTCCTCATAATTAAAATACAAAAAATATCATTTTCTTTGTGTTTTATTTTATTTTAAGAATTGATCACATTTAGTCTCGTCCCTATGTGTTTGACGCCCTAGGATTGCTCCTAAGGTTTTATTGCTACATCGACAATTGTGCACTTGCGATAGACCATATCAAGTTTTTGGTGCCATTGCCGGTGACGGTGTTACTAGTTGTGATCTTTTCTTTTCTTTTCTTTTTGTTTAATTTTTTGTTTACTTTGTATTTTTAGGTGATATATACTATTAAGGCATTCTTGAAGTTTGAGAGATCGAGCAAATCAAGATAACGAAGATTTTTCCTTTGATTTCAGATATTGAAAGATTTGAAAGAGCAAACCGAGCTAATAGATGAATTGAGAGAATGGCATAAAATCCTAGACCTCACGATGCTTAAGAAGATGAGGCGAGAGTGGGCCAGCTATCGGTAGGTGGTGTTGGCAACAAAATGCCAGTGTGTATGAGCTTGAAAGATATTCAAAGGCCTGTGATTGGAGCTTCACCATCGTGCATTCGTTTGAGTTCAACGCCTCGAAACTATGAATTGAAGAACTAATTGGTTATATCACAAGTGCATGATAGTTGATTTAGTAATAAAAACTGAGAAGTATTCCTAAAGTGTCGAACCCACAGGGACAAGACTAAATGTGATCAATTCTTGAAAGAAAACAAAATGCACAAGAGTTGATTTTTGTATTTTTGAATAATGAGAAACGAAATAAATGAAACAAGTAATAAAACAACCAATGTTAAGCGTTAGGACCTTCGAGACTTGACCAAGACTCCTATTTACTACATTTATGAATGGGCTATGGGATTGAGTGTTCCCTCGCTATTATCGCCTAAAGTCTCTCTTCAGTTCATTTAAGCGATGTCTACATTTATTAGGAGGGTCCTTTTAGCCTCACCTAACTAAACTAGACTCTTTAAGCTCTTTCGGAAATTTCGCCGAACACCTTGTAGGCGTGAATAACTCTACTACACAACCTAACAAGTTTAATGCATCTCAAACTCACCAAATCTTGTCCTTTCGGTCCTTCAACTAGGCTTGTTAAAATTATCATTATGTTGGTCAATCACAACAATAGTCAATTCATACATGTCATTAAATCAATCCTACAAATGTGGCATTCAAGCACAACACAATCTCTACAAATATGCCACTCAAGCACAAGAGATAAATACTACAAATATGAAAATGAAGAACATGAATCCCATTCATAAATATAGAAAATAGAGATCAAGGTCTATATCTCTAAGTCCTAACAAAATATTTAAGCCATTATGTTTATGTTCAACAAAATAGGACAATAAATATCAAAATCAAACATGATAACAACTAAATATAAGAAGAGAGAAGAGATAAAACGGGTGTGGATGACGTCTCTCTCGATGATCTTCAAGAGAAATCTCTAAGCTTTAAGTCCAATCTCCTTCTCTTTCTATGAAAACCTAACTAGTGTTCTTAGAATTGAAAGAAAGAAAATAAAGTGGTCTTTTAAGTGTTCAAAACAATGTTGGATGTGTGGTTAAGATGGGGTATTTATACCCCTTTACATATCTTGAAATGCTCCAAAAATGCTCTCAAGTGTATGCTTTCTGTCCACCAAAGAAAGCCATTGCCATCAAAGAAAAATGGCCACATTTAGCAAGGTAATGACTGTGATTTTTTATGGTCACAACCATGATCAGCTAATGCCTCACCTCACGGCACTCACAGCCATGAGGTTCCAAAAATTGTTAGTGTAAGCCCTTAGCTCCAATTCATTGTATATGTACCTTTTATTTTGGAAATAAAAATATGAGGTATTGGTTTTATCATTCATTTATTTTTTGTGTATATATGGTTGATAAAATGTCCATGAATGAATATTTGGCACTTGAGTTATCAAGGTTGAGGACCTTGATAGTAGAACCTGGAAGTGATAAAGAATTTCATTCTAAACATCCATAGTCGATTATAACCACG
>CAODLS011214990.1:0-18055 GCA_948243855.1 Flueggea neowawraea
TACTGCGTACGTAGATCGACGTTTGAGATTGACCGTGGATGTGCCTCAGCATGTCTACGTGCGTTGCAAAGGTTCAGTGTGCGTTGAACGTTTCTGGAACATGCACCGTGAGTGTGAGGGAAGAACTACGTGCATTGTATATGGTAGAGCGTGCGTAGATCTTGGTTCTGAGGATGAGAAATCATCAGTTCAACACGTCTGCATGCTTTGAGGTCAGTACAACCCACGTAGAGGACAGTACTACGTGCGTAGAAGGAGTATTGTGCACGTAGATGCCTGCCTTCTGGAATGATGTGAGTGCAACGTGGCATGTCGGCTGTGTGAGGCTATAAATACCTCCAGCTGTTCTTTTCCATCATAACTCACTCTTCACCACTGAAATTACTCTTTGAATAATCTCTTTCCATTTCATTTGCTTCTCTTGCTTTCCTTTGTTTTTTCTTGGATCTTTAAAGTAATAATTACTCTTTGATCCTTCATTTTATTTGATTTTGATCAAGGATTACTCATCTAGGGATTTAGCTAAGATTTCCAGATTGTTCTAACTTCTAAGGGATTGGAGCTTGTATGATGTTAGGTTATGATTGATGGAGGTTGGAATCAATAGATTTTAGCTTTGGTTGTGGGAGTTTTGGTGTTTATGAGATATGGGTGTAATCTAAACTAGGGTTCGGATTTTCATGAATTTCAGAGTTATTTGGAGTTGGTTTCTATTATATATTGATGAATATGAGTTAGAGATACCATAATCATGGTTGGTTTGGATGGATTTGATGATTTGTACCTTGAGGTGCAATTGATCCGAAATTGAGAATGTTGATTCTCAATTATTATGATTTGTTTTGATACAGAGGATGTTAGATTCATGTATTTGAGGATGTTTAGAGCACTTAAGAGTGTTTAGTTAGTTGAGAATAGTTCATTTGAGAGTTTGGCATATGTATTGCATTGCACTCATGTATTCATTAAGGCCACAATACCATATTTGATGATTATTATGTTGTATTTGTTATAGCATCTTGTGCTTGTCAGCACCAGCAGCCACCCACCAGCGGTCTTTGATTGGATTCCAGGTGAGTGGATGACAGCTTCAGACATATAGTTTGTGTCTCAAAACTGTATAATATGTTTTTGATGTGTTAGCACATAATTGTGAACTTGATTAATCTAAGTATTGGTTAATTATATGAAAAAACATTATGTGAATAAATATTCACGGATTTGTTTTTAAGGAAAGTTACATATATATACTGATATATATGTTTTTTCACATGTTTTGACTATGAGATATGCATGGTTTTGAATATGTTTTTGATTGTGGGACACCTTTGCTACGAAGTACGTAACATTTGGTATACCAATGCATGTTATGACCTAGCTATCGAGGTAGACAGTAGCCATGTTACACTGACCCGATAAATGATTGGATTATGGATCAGTGACAGAGTCCATGATCATTACACGGTGGGAGAGTGGCATAGACCACACCACGATTTCCTATGGTCCCATGATAAGTATATGATGTTTCCAGGAAAATATAATACTATTGGTAGTATTTTACCAACGCGTATGAGTTTGCTTTTGATACTAACGTTTTAGAAATGTTTTCTTGGCAACCATACTATGTATATAGTGTGTATATATGTATACCGGTCGTATACTGCATGTGATAGTTTTCAAATGGCTTTCAAATCAGTCTTTGTGAGGCACGTATGAGGTGATCTAAAATGTTGTCCCTCACTCACTGGGTTTGACCCCTTTTGTTTTTCTGTGTTGCCTTTTTTCCATTTTACAGATTGACCGGACTCGACAACATTTAGCATCTCCACTCAGTGAGACATACATTTTTGGTTAGTAGTGCCTCTTGGTCGGGCTACTTCATGGTATTAAAGCTCTACATTCGATATGCTGTTGGGTTATGGGGTCGGTCTTTTGGATTTTGTATATGAATTGTGACTAGTTCGCTTTGTAAAATGTTTTGTATATATTATATTTTGATAAATATTATTTCATATAAATGTATATGATTTTCCTCCAAAGTTTTATTGAAAATGTTTTAAGAATAATTAAATGGGTAAAGCTCATGATTCTATAAGGCTTGTGCGAGATGAGTCGGGCTTTCACAGACGGTTCACCTCATACGCCGGTCATGGTCTGAAAACAGGTCGTGACATTACACAATAATCAAATCTCCGAACCATTAACCAATTGGAATAAACAAAATTACATGCAGATTGTCAATGTTAACTTCTCCATGTGATGGGCATGCATGTTAAGGCAGAAGAAGATAGAAGAATAAAAGCGGCATAGGAAGAAGATGGAGCAGAAATGGGCCAAGAAAAAACAAGTGAAAAGAAAGACCAAATACATGTAAGAAGTGTGTATTAGAGTGAAAATTTGATACTCAAATCAGATTTTAAACCCACCAAAAGCCGGGTTCAAAATTCAACAAAAACCAACAGAAAAAAATGATGAAGAATACATGAAGACATTAATTGCATTGTCATTCATCAATGAAGTGAAACCCCCGAAAAACAAATTTATATAATGATGTGTAATCAAAGGATGGCAAAGAGAGAAGCATACCTAAACTAGAGAGGGTGCGGAAATGACACAGGTAAAAAAAACAAATTTATGTAAACAATAACTATTAGAGTACAAATTTGAAACACAATCAGATATGGAAAACCAAAAATTCAATCACAACCTCAATTATTTATGAAAAAGTGGCAACATTTCCAACAATCAACAACATTTATTTCAACAAAGAGACATCACTGCAGATTTTCTGTAAGGACCCGTTCGTTTTAGTCAAGCCGTTGAAGAATTTTCAGGAGTTTTGTTGAACAAAGGCATGTTACTCGAGTTAGATAAGGTGTAACTCGAGTAATATGGGACTTCATTAACTCGAGTAAACTAAGCAGAATTCATGTACTGAAGGGTGTCTTTCTTGAATTAGCTTTTTGGATAATTCGAGTAAGCTATGTTTTTGGGCAAGCGGTGCAGTCAGTTAGTGACATATAAAGTTGATTTATTCGACGAGTTTCTCTCATTTTCACCCACAAAGCTTCTCTAAAAGAACCCAAAGACCATTTCCTTTCGATTCTCTTGCTTAATCACCCATCTATTCACAGATTTAAGGTAAGAATTGTCTCTCTTAATTGGTTTCTTGGTTCTTTGTTCATGTAGCATATTTGAAGTTGGATTTTAATGATGTTTCATATTGTTCAGAGGTGATTAATGGGTTTGAAGTTTTGTTTATGGCCGAATCAAGTGGTAAATAGATGTTTGACAAGGAACCAAATGGATTACATAGGTTGTTTTTAGGTTAAAAGGATTCTGGGTTATTCAAGGTGATTTTCGATTTGGAGGATGCATTATTTGAGTTATCAGTTTCTCTAGTCGAGTAATCTGAGTGTTGTATAACTCGAGTTATCCATTTTACTTACTCGAGTTATCCGGGACACAAGTGACTCAAGTTAGGCTTTAGGCTTACTCGAGTAACCTCAGTGTAATCTTACTCGAGTTGACGGTTAGGCTACTCGAGTATGACATCTCTCAGAGGGACTAAAGTGATGTCTTCTCATATGTTTTGGAGTCTAATAAGATGCTTTGAGTATTTCGAGAATTGGACTATAAGTTTACGTAGACTCTAATCTTCTCATATATATATATATATATATACCGATTATGTTTTTATTCTATATTCATTTAATCTAGTTTACAAATGATTTTAAATAATCCAATTGGGTAAAGTATCTGATCCTTCGAGGCTTGTACCAGATGAGCCGGACTCCTACAAACGGTTCGCCTCGTACGCCGGTCATAGTCCGGAAACGAGTCATGACATTTTCAATGTCAACCTGATGGGCAAGCATGTTAACGCAGAAGAAGATAGAAGAATCGAAGCGGCGTCGGAAGAAGATGGGTAGCAACTTTCTCTTCTGCAAAGCATTGAACAACGCAATTCGTGAAATCAACATGTGAAATCAAACTTTAGACAAAGGAGGAAAGATTCTAGTAGTAAAAAAGAAAATGTGAGAAGAAATAGAATAAAGAGACTGTTTTAGGAGAGAAGCAGCTAAAGAGAGGCGGTTTGAGAAAAGAAGTAGAATAGGGAGACGGTTTAGGAAGAAAAGCGGTTAAAGAGAGACGATTTTGAGAAGAGACGATGCAAAAAGCATGAAAGCTTTTAGTATTTGTGTACAGGTGGGAAATCATGGTGTTGACATATGGCAGATAGTGATGAGAATGTTTAGGGTTTTAATATATTAGATTATCATTAGATAGATGATGGGTGTTTCCTACGTAGCCAGTTGGAAAATGTGCATAAAATGCTCATTAATTTGGTACCTGTTTTTGAATGAATGTAAGCCGCAACCGGCTAGATCTTAGACGTGAAAATCAATAAATGTGAATTCTCGTATAATTATCCTTTTCTTCTCTATATGATCAATGATTTGAAATTGGCAAAATTGAATGATTAAAACCTAGTACAATTCCGTCTACTTTTATTTAATTTATTAATAGATATTGAGAATGAGTTGATAAAATAGAATAAGCCTAAATTTCTTTTGAGTCAGTATTTTAAAATGAGAATGCGAAAACAATGTAATATATTTACACTATAATATGAGTAATATTTTTTTATAAGCATGTATATATAAAAATCACAGCCATCAAAATACTGACTCAAAAGAAATTTTTTACAATCTATCCCAAATAATAGATAGACTGCCGCGAGGACTATCATCACAGGTATAGAGATATTCCGCAAACTAGAAAATTTTGCACTTTAGCACAAGAAAGTTACAAGCCTGAAATAAGCTGTCTCAAGTTCCTTTAAAATCCTTCTATTTGGGCATTTCCAAAGCTCCCAAGCTAGAAAGATCCAAAGAGATTCCCTAAAAGCTCGTCGTTTTTGTCCTTGCATCATGCCACCCCACTGTTCAAGGAAGGCCTTAGTCGAACCTGGTGTTTGTGTGGAGCATTGTTGGATTATATGTGTTTGTTTAGAGTAGATTGTTTTTCTATGCCTAAAAAACATAAATTTTCTCTACTTTTTCATTAATTTATTTATACAATTTACTTCGATTAAATTATCTACCTCAGACAAACATATAACTTTTTATTCAATTGAATTTGACCTTACTAAACAATATAAGATTAAGGTATATGATAAAAAAAATTATAATAACTAATACAAAATGCATATATTATTAAATGATATATTTTATTAACTGATCAATGTAATGTTTGTTTTATATGTGTTTTTAATGTAAAAACTCTATAATATCGATAAGAGCAAGAAATAGGCTATGTGAGATTACAGACACCAAGAAGGTCATGGTGCAGTCTACGTATGCCCATGGGCGTCTCAACGACATGTCCAGCAATGCTAAAGAGAAAACTACTTCGTCAGTCTACTTCTATAATTATATTGTCTTTTGTGTTATGTGGTCTATTAAAATTTTTAAAACGCTAAAGTTAGAATTAAAATTTCTGAAATACCTAAATAGATAAGTGATTCTCACGTGCTTTCTCTCTGCTCCCTCACCTCCTCTCCATCTGTCCTCCCTCTCCTTCTCTGCATCCCTCTCTTCCCTCTTCTGCCACCTCCCTATTTGCTTCTCTCTCATCTCCTTCTTGCTCCTTGTGTCACGTAGGTCCTTTGCCTCCTAGTCAAAAGCCATCGTTGTCCACTGAAACAGAGCGAGCGAGGAGCAACATAAGAGACACGATGATGGAGAGGAGCGTCAAAGAAGAGTGAACCACGATGAGGAGTGATTGGAGCGAAGGGGATGACACTGAAACAAACCCACGTGAGCGGCGATGGACGAACGAGAGAGAGAAAGCAAAGGAGAAGTCTTTATTTGATTGAGTTTTATTATCTTTTATTAATTTTAATTCTTTATTTATTGCATGACACTTGATTAATTGAATTCTTTATTTTTGAATTCTTCAATTTCCTGGAATTTTTTCAGGTAGTGTGAGAAATTTGTGTTAAAGCTAAGAGAATGTCTTTGGGAAAGAAACCAACTGAGTTGATTTTGATTTGGATTCAGATAGTGGAGTCGAAAAATTGAGTTACTTTGGTTTGTCCCCTTGAGATTTTGTGCGGAACTCTTACATTTTTTTTGATTGGGGTTTATGATTTATTGTGCACTTTTCCTTTTTGCAGATGATAATTTTTCCAAGTCTAAAATCTCGGAATTTGTTTTTGCAAACAAGCTTCCTTTGGTGACTGAATTCACCAGGGAAAGTGCCCCTTTGATTTTTGAGAGTCCAATTAAAAAATAGATGTGCATAAATAATCTTATCGTCCAAATAGCGTCTAGTCAAATTCTTTAACAAGAAGGTGATCCCATGACTATTTTGTAATTTCTTATTCTCAGGTACTGTTGCTTACAATTTCAAATGATTTAGAGAAAGTTATCCCAGTATTTCAAGAAGCTTGGCTTGTTTCCTAGTTTATAGTTAAAGTTGATCATACTAAAATGTAATAAGAAGGTGGGTCTCTTTACTTGTTTATCTCCTTCTCAATTACCGATGTAAGTCAACTCTACAATCAGTGATGGACACATAAAATTCTTTCTTTGAAATTGAGATGACTTGAAATTTTTTATTTCAAATTGGTTAAAAAATATGTGAAGTTCTAACATTTAGTCTTTTCATGGTTAATTCCCGCTTATTTTTGTACATGTGGAGGTGGATAACAAAGATGCTGGAAATCCTGTGTCAGATTATTTTTGTTTAAATGCAGGTTCAGATGCTAACTTCTCCAAAAATTGATGAATTTTGGTGAGTTCTCCAATCATTTGAATCCAATATTGTGTATTTGCAAGGAGAATTAATTGAAGATAGTGAAGAAATTGGATCCCTGAGGTGGAGAGATGTTGACTTGTCTAGCCGCATTGTACGGGCTATTTGATTTTGTAAAGTTTTAGTGCAATTATTCTGTATAATTGATCAAATAAATTTAATATTTTTTGAAATGTACTGATTTTGTAATCATTTTTTATAATCATTTATTAGTGATGTGCATGTTTTATACTAATTTTTTAATATTCAAAGTAATCAGTCAATACTTATTTTTATAAACATTTGTTCGTTATATTCAGTTTCTTCTTATTTTGCATTTGATTTGTTCTCGTTTGTACTCAATTTATTCTCATTTTGTATTCGCTTTTATTCTCGTTTGTACTTGAATTACTATCATTTTGTTCTCATTTTCGAATATAGAATAATGAGATCAGTTTGTTCTCGTTTTATATTTTTTTTGCATTTGAAATAATGAGGCCAGTTTATTCTCGTTTTGCACTCATTTTCATATCTGAAATAATGAAATCAGTTTGTTCTCATTTTATACTCATTTTATCGTATCATCAAACTTTCTGGTGTATGGTTGAGCGTGTAGCTAGCATGCGGTCAAACTCCTGATGGACAGTCAAAAGTAGTCAAAATGTCAAATTTTAGCATTTTTGAATTTGCAATAAAACAAGTTCTATTTTTATATCCATTTTAGATGCTCATATATTTTAAAAAATTTAAATTTATTTTTAGAATATTTAAGATAAAATCCCAATGCTAAACAATCAGTATTATTCAGATAGAAAATTTTAGAAAGCATTATTAGCACAATTAAGTTGAATCAGTATTAACAAAAAGCAAGACTCCATATATCTTCATCCAATAAAGCTCTCCACAGGTTGTCATGTCAATAATCAAAAACTGTTCTTTCTATTTTTTTCATCCAACTTAAATGTATTTATATTGGTCATGGTGTGTTCTTTTTCGTCCTGACGTTGTAGTTTTCAATTTCGTCAATTCTCTACAATTTAGACAATACAACTTTCACAAATCCATCTTTAAGCTTTATCTTCTATTGCTCTACACCTCTCTATTTTTTTTTTATAAGTTACACCTCTCTGTTTATACCTTAAATTATTATTTAAATTCTCTAAACTCCATTTTAATTTCTAAATTTGAATTCTAGACCTAAATCAGTGGTTTGTTATTTAAACACTTACAAAACTAAACATCACGGCTTAATATTGTTATTGTTTAGGAAAAATTTAACATTTATATTAAATTAAAGTACACAATTTGACTTTTACCATGCATTACATAAATTTGGACCAATAGAAACACATTTAAAATATGTTATAAAAAACTAAATTTTTAATTAACTGAGAAATTAATGTGTTGGACCAAAGAGATCTTGAAAGTGGTGGTGCTGCACATTCTTTTACTGTCCAAAGACAAAAATATTTCCTTTTGAATTGTTGAATTACCACTTGTGCTATTTGACAATTTTTTTTTTAAAAAAAAGCACCAAGTAGTCCTTATTTCAATGCGTTCAAAATTTGAAATTCGGAAGCAAAAGGAACACGCTTGAAAATGAAATTGCCGAAGCATATTATATATATGTGTGTGAGAAACGCTCCACGTACTTTAAATTTTTTACACTTATTTTTCATTTTTATTATTTATTATATTTAAATTTAATGGTGAGGATTAGATTTTAAAAAATAAATTTATATTTCCTCTTAGATTTAGATACAATAGATGAAAAAGATAAAAAATAAATTTAAAAAATTTACTCCTAGAATAAGTTGAGTTTTCATCTATATATATATAGTACATTTGATTGTTCTTAAATTTTTTAAAATTAAATTATGAAAATTAAATTCAAATGAAAAGATGAAAAACGAAGGCGAGATGAAAGGGAAAAAAAAAGCAAGAGTATCAGTAAATACACATATTTTTGACTAAACATACTTTGTTTAGTTATGTTGAGGACGAAGATTAAAGGTCGTGTTGCACAAAGTTCCATTCTAATAACGACACAGTCTTGGCTGTTGACTTACCATTTTGTGTAGTAAGGGGGAAAAGTTCTCTAATGAAATTAAGGATTCGAAATTTATTGATTGAGATTGATGTTTGACAGGTAGCCAGTAGGAAATTGCACAGAAAATGCTTATTAATATACCACCTACACTATCACAAGTTACTTTTTATTTTTTCATATGAATTATTACAATTTTATTTTTTATTTATTTATTGAAAACACTTCGTACTCGTAATTTAAGTATATCGAATAAATTTAAATTTCAGAAATAGAATGGTACATACTAGGTTTGATTGTTCAAGTTGATTATTTGGTGGATAACGATGTTACTATTTGTTGTTGCCTTTAAAAATGAACAACAATAAATACACAAACAATTGAGAATCGTGAACGTTTCCTCAAAACTTGAAAATACAGAACAAAAAGAGGTCGGAATGCTCTCAGGAGGAGCCTCTGTCTCTCAAGTCAGTATCGATTTTGAAAGAGTAATAGTGTGTATAAAAAATATTGCATACCTAGAGAAGTGTTACTTCTGTCTATTTATAGTGACAAGAGTGAATGTTAATGCTCTGTAATATCTTTTGTTAATGACGATTATAACGTCGCCATTACAATATCAGAATTGAATACATTAAATGAGTCTTTTTACCCATGTTATATCAATTGTTCTCCACTCTTTTTTACGGGTTCCCGAAGATAAGAGTATAAAATTATTTCTTGCGAATGTGGAGCCAACATATTGCGAATATTCTGAATGGGTCCTCATTGAAATTAAGGCGATGTCTGAGGAGCACTTTTCTAATTTCTTAATTGCCAAAGTTTTTCGGTCTGGGTTTCTTTTGGGCTCTCCACCCAACTAAACCCATTTCATATGTTTCCTCCTGTGGGCTTCTCACCCCCGGGCCCTATCTAGGTTTTTTTTGTCCCTCTCTTTTTTCGTCCCTGTTCAAACTTATTTTGTTTCCTTCTTTTTTTGTTCACCAACCCAAATTTCCTCCTCAATTTCTGATCTTTGATCTTTGATTTTTTTTGTTTAGGTCTCTGCCTTCTTCTTCAGTTGGTTCTCTTCTTATCTCTTTCTTTCTTTCTATTATTTTTCTTTGTCTTTTCTTTTCCCTTGTTAGATCATGGGTTATCAATATTAAATTCTTTCCACGTTTGGATGATGAACAAAAGGTTTTGATGAACGAAAAAGCGTTTGGCTTGAGGTGGAACACGTTGGAAAGCTCAACATTATAAAAAAAATCCACTGAAATGCTGAAGGAGCAAATAAAGTATGTTATGAAAGTATAATGTACATTGAGGTACATTGCAACGTACTTTATGAAAGCATAATGTACATTGAGGTACAATGCAACGTACTTTATCTAGGAAGCTGAAATTGATCAACGTATGTCTTGTAACTACAACGTACGTTATCTGGAACAAGTGCATGATCAACGTACGTCTTTTAATGGCAACATACATTATGAAGGTGATAGAAAGCTGCATCAGCATTAAATGAACTCCAATGGCTATATTCTTCAAAGCAACGGTCATATGGCATGGAAATGCTATAAATACATCAAGAGAAGGCCAAAAACAAGTTGAACAACATCAGAATTCATTGAGCCAAACTTCCTATCAATTCCAATCAAGAAAAACACAAAATCAAGTTAGAGATCAAAGTTCAAGCATCAAACTCAAACATTCAAATCTAGCATAGATCTTCATCTTTTGTAAACACTTTGTATACACTTTAAGAGTGTGAGAAAGGTTTGTTGTAAGACTTAGAAAACAACATTGTAGATGTTTGTTGTGAACTTAAGGAAAACAACATTATAAGGCCCTTAGAGGTGTTGAGCCGAGAATCAACCTCGTTGTATTGGCTTTGTTAGATTGAGCCGTAATCAATCACCGTTATAGTAGAAATCCTAAGTAGTGAGACTTAGGTAGTAGGCGTAGGCATCAAGTTGGCCAAACCACTCTAAATTCTTGGTGTTAATTTCTCTTTCATTTCAAGTGAATTTCGCTATCCAAAGCATAGAAGAAAATTCTCCAACAAGTGGTATCAGAGCGGGTCTCCGTTCAAGAGTGCTTAATAACCTTGGAGTTAAGATCCGCATCAAAAAATGGATTTATGTCCTTCTACTCCATGTGTTCCTGGTGCTTCTGTTTATATCCCTAATTTATTTGTTGGCTATAACTTTAATTCATGGAAGAAGAAAATGTATATTTTCATTCAATCATATGATATAGAGCTTTGGAAGGTGATTGTTCTTAGTCCTAAAATTCCCAATAATGTTGATAACACTCTTAAGAAGTATGAAAACTTCAATGATGAAGATTGGAAGTCTCTAAGTCTAAGTTCAAACGCTACTCAACTATTATATTGTGCTTTGAGTCAAGAAGAGTACACTCAAATTTCTTCTTGTGAGCATGCCAAGGAGATATGAGAAATGCTTGAGGTTACTCATGAAGGCACAACTCAAGTTAAGGAAACTAAGATTAATATGCTTCTACACGACTATGAGTTATTCACCATGAGAGAGGATGAAAGCATTAACAACATGCTTGATCGTTTTGCAAAAATTACAAATGGTCTTGCTTCAATTGGAAGACCGATTTCTAGTAGCGATAAAGTGAAGAGAATTTTTAGGTCTTTGCCTCAAGAATGGAATGCAACGGTCACCGCCATCATGGAATCCAAAGACTTAAACTCATTGGAGTTTAGTGCCTTAGTTGGGTCACTCATAAACTATGAGATTGTGCTAAGGTCAAAAGATGGAAGATCTACACATGGCAAGGCATTGAAATCTTTCACTCATTTTCAAAAAGAGGAGAGTGAAAGGAAACGGCTTGGATGAAGAGGAAGATGAAAAGCTAAACTACTACTCCAAAAGAATAGCAACTTATAAAAAGTTGTTGAAAAACAAAAAGCTTCAACAAAAAAGAGATGGAGAGGTCAAAGGAGAAAAAGAAAAAGAAAAGAAGATGTTATAGTTATTCTTCAAGTGATGATAGAGATCCATCGGCAAATGTATGCTTTTTGGCATACTAGGTACTCCTTAAAATCTCATTCTTTTATATTTCATGCAATTTTATTTTTTTGTTTGATTATTGTTATTTCATGAATTATTGAATATGTTAATTTAATTATGTGCATTGGTCTGAAACAAATAAGGGGAGAGATTATCTTTCTATATATGCACAAATTGTTTTTGAAAGGGGGTGAAAATGTTTATCATTGCTTAATTGCTAAATCTTTTTTATGTTAACAAAAAGAAGGAGTGTGTTGAATATACTTATTGTTTATTTGAAAGGGGTAGAAAATGTAATTTTTTTTTGCATTCACTCTTGCGTGATTATAACCAAATGACAAGGATGAAATCCTTGATCAATGGTGTTGTTTTTGATGTAGAGTTTTAGTTCTTCAAAGTTTTGTCATCATCAAAAAAGGGAAAATTGTTGGATCATGGGTGATCAACATCAAGTTGCTTCCATGTTTTGATGATGAACAAAAGGTTTTGATGAAGGAAAAAATGTTTGGCTTGAGGTGGAACATGTTGGAAAACTTAGAATTATAAAAGACGCCACTGAAATGTTGAAGGAGTAAATAAAGTACATTATGAAAGCATTAAAATAAATTTATTACCTTTGATGTAGCATTAAATTCTTGAAAGTTTTGTCATCATAAAAAAGAGGGATATTGTTGGATCATATGTAATCAACATTAAGATTCTTCTATGTTTTGATGATGTGCAAAAGCAAAAAAGTGAAGTTAAACACATTGGAAAGATAGAAGTTGCAAAACAAGTCCTAAAAGTCATACTTAGTGTGCCCACACTTAAAGTATGTCAAGTCTTGGAAGTCATTTTATAACGTACAGCGTGCCCACGCTTAACGTACGTTGTCTGGGTCAGAAGTTCGTAACGTACACATGCCCACGCTTAATGTACGTTATCTGGGTTGGATGATGATCAACGTACGTTAATCATTACATAACGTACATTAAAGTGTTCCAGACTGCAGAAACAACATTAAATTCACTCCAACGACTAGTTTCTCTCCACCAACGGTCATATGGCTTAGGAAAGCTATAAATACATTAAGAAGGGGCAGAAAAACATGGGTGATCATATGGTTTTAAGTCTCAAACATTTTCATCATTCCATCAACCCCAAAACACCAAATTCAAGTTAGAGAGAAGATCAAGAGCATCAACCAAACCCATATACTCCTAGCATAGAGCTTTCATTCTTTGTAATCTTTTTGTAAACTCTTTAAGAATGGGCAAAGATTTGTTGTGAACATGGAGAAAACAACATTGTATGGATTTAGAAGTTTGAACTGGGAATCAACCTTGGGTAGGCTTTAGAGAGATGAGTCATAATCAACCTTGTTGGCTTTGAAGGGGTGAGCCGTAATCAATCTTGTTGGCCTTAGAGGTGTGAGCCGCAATTAAACTTGTTGATATTGACCAAACTACCTGCTGTTGCTGCTACAGACTAGATGATTCATCACCTACACCAGCAATTGGGTGTTCATAAGCCACATTTGGAGGACTTCATCCGTTCTACCATGTGGGCATTCAGGAACCATTTTCTAGAGGACTTCACCCCCACCACTCTGTGGGCATTTAGGAGCTGCTCATTGGAGGATTCATCACCCACACTACCATGTAGTGGTTCAAGAGCCACTTCTTGGATTACTTCACCCTCACTACTATGTGGGCAATCTAGAACCACTTTTTGGAAGATTGATCAACCCTACTACCATGTGGGTGTTTAGGAGCCGCTTCTTGGAGGTTCATGATTTCTTAGTGGTTCGTGGTTCATTGCTCGTGCATTCTGACTTGTGGTTCGTGGCTTGTAGAGTTCACCAACTCATAGACTTCATTGCCTTGCTTCACTGAGCTCACCAACTAGCGGAGTTCATCATCACCATCTCGCCTTGTTGAGTTCACCGACTTGCAGAGTTCATCATCCCTACTCTACTTCGCAGAGTTCACCATCTCCACTTCACCTCTTGAATTTTGTTGTCCACTCCACCCCATTAAGTTAGTTCGTGAAGTTCTTCATCTCCTCGTGGAGTTTACTACCCTCTGGAGTTTATCATCTCGACCCCCACCTCGCCAATTGTTTTATCTACTGCTTTTGTTGTTCATGTACTTTTCTTTCCTGCACAATTTATATATATAGTTGCTCCCCAATCATATGTCCAAATGAATTTTTAAGCAGTTGCTTTTGGTGGAGTCTTAGTAGTAATATTAGTTGATTCACTTGACGAGACAACGTAAATGAATTGTCACATGTATTCATGACAATACTACTTGGGGTTTCACTTGTCACACGTCTTAGTGAATAAATTGTTGCGTGCGCTCATGACAATACCAGTTGGGGTTTCACTTGCCATAAGTATTAGCGTTTCATCATTAGTCGAGGTCTAGTTTCTCGTAAGCTTGATGACTATATGCGACGTTCAATTTTGTATTGTGTGTGTTCTACAATGAGTGCCTGATTTCCCACAAGCTTCATACTTTATTGACACATTACAGTATATATTTTCATTGCGTGTTCTCATAAGAAGAGCTCGATTTCCCCCAACTTTTGTACTAACTACACATGTTTGTCGCGTGAGAGCCCAATTTCTTGCAAGCTTTTCTACTCACAGTTTTTTTGTTCACTTCATGCTCTTGGTGATGGCTTGATTTTTAACAAGCCTCTCTACTCACATAGCTTTGGCAGCATCTTATACTTTACCGCACGTGTAAATGGTAAGAGCTCGATTTCTTGTAGGATTTTCTAGCCATTCGATGTTTTAGCAGTTTTAAGACAGTTCATTGTACGTTAATAACTAGAAGCCAATTTTCAGACTCACAACATGCTATGTCACTTTTGGTTACATAGGCTCAGTTTCTCGCAAGCCTTTTTCGTTTTGTATGGCCAAGCACTCGACTTACCTTAACTTGTTTGTCATTGAAAAGAGTAGTTATTCATGCATGAGAAATGGAAAAGAAGAATTCTATTCGTTAAACAAAAAATTACACAAGATAGTGTCAACAAAAACTTAAAGTATTCAACTTCTTACCATTATCTAAAGTATACTCAAGGGACAAAGCCTCAACTTTCGAGTGGTACCATGCTTAGTTGGTTCGTGTTGATCACCTCGCCAATCATCATTCCCTCTTCGTTACCTTGTTTCATTGCTTGGCCCTCCTTGTAATGCTTCATCATAGAAAAGCGGTCCAAGTGCCCTTTCTGAGCCAAGGTCTCGATATGATTCTTCCTCTGTGGAGTGTCCACTTAATTCATGGTACCAACAATAGGCGTCCTCATTCCTCCCTAGAGGCTTGTCAATTTTTGGAGGAAAAGAAATGAGTCCAGATCCCTTTATTGTGCTAAGATCATCAACCATAACTCTCTCAGTAGCGTACACTTCTCAAAGTGGGAGTCGAAGGGTGCTCTAGAGTCTTCTGACTTCTCCTTTTTCCTACTCGGCTCCTCCTGAGCCTCTCTCTCTTTCCTTTTCTTTTCCTTATCATCCTTAGTTCCCACGGTCTTCATAACCTCAGCCTATAAAGAGATTGACCAAGGTCTTGGGTTGCTCTAATGACAACGACTTCTGTATTTGTACCAATCGTGTCCTTTGAGACATTGCAGCCACTGTCGCTCTAGGTGGTGGATCATCAACTTTAAGAATGGTGTTCTTGAATCTGTCCATGTACTGTCGAAGAGTTTCTTTCTCATTTTTTCTTACGTTCAACAAGTACATGACATCTTTTTTCCTCTTGCTTTTGATGATGAAGGTGTTGAGGAACTCCTTCTTGAGTTGCTTAAAGCAAAAGAGTGATGCCTCCTTCAACCCATTGAACTAGGAACATGCATGCTCCTTCAATGTTATTAGGAATGCGCAACACATGGTGGCGTCCTCCTATCTATGAAGCATCATGATGGTCTCATAGTTTTGGATGTGCTCGTGTAGGTCCTCGTTTCCCGAGAAAGTTGCCAGTTGAGGCATTTTGAATTTAGTGGAAGTGGTTTTCCCGTGACCTCTTTGGTGAATGGAGCTTTGGCTTTCTACTTCCTTTCCTCCACGGGAACCAGCTTCCTTTGGTCATGAACTTCCTCAATCACCTTCCTCATGTCGGCCATATCTCGAAATTTATCTTAGACTTGTGTTCTACTCCATGTCATCCCAGTATAATGATGGACAATGACAATCCAAGATGGGGGTGAATTTGAGTTTTAACAAGTTAAAAACTTTGTTGAAAATCTTTTGCAAACTAAAACCAATAACAAAGTTCTTATAAACTAAAATCAAAGTTGAATGTGGAAGCAATAAAACTAAAGATCCAATCCACACACAACAATATAAATCAAATGCAAGTGCAAAGCAAACAAGAGAGAGAGAGAGAGAGAGAGTAAGAGAAGATAGAACAAATTCGATTTATAGTGGTTCAGTCCTCCTTGACCTACGTCCACTCTTTAGATCAATTAGAGAGTTTGAATCCATTATCTTCCTCATTTCCGGGTGGATGAAAATCGTTTACAACAACTTGTTTTTGCGGGATCAACAAACAAACTGTTACGCCATATTTTTGTAGGCTCAAAAAGAAAACCGTGTTGGAATTTATAAATAATTTATGACATTCATAAGGATATAACACAGCAGAAATAACAAAAAAAATTATCCTAGAATTCCACCAAGTATCCATGCACATCAACATCCACAAGTAGGGTTAGTGAATTTACCTTAAATCCAAGCTCAAACAACTGACTGAATGGAGTATTGATGTTGCTTTTAGTCAAGGCTGAAGCCCATATCTATCACGTTGCCTTTGCGCGAACATGTCTAAAGGTATCCACATGAACGAACTTTGGAGAATTGACTTTGTGTACTAGAACCAAGAATCTCTATTCTATTTTCTCACAAATATTTTTCTCTCCTTTAATTGTGGCTTTCACAAATTCGGCCAAGCCATGAAGAATATGACAAGGGTGTGCTCCTATTCATAGGCATATGAAAAAACCCTAAATATGTGCACTAGGGTTAGCATTTCTTGTCCCATAAGAATAAGTTCTTCCTAATTAATCATGTGCACTAATTAGAGCTCCTAAACACTAGGAGTGTGTAGAATTTTTTCTAAAAAACAGGAGTGTATGCCAGAATTCTTTATGGATTTATTAATGTTATTGGGCTTTTAATTACATGGTACACTATCATTAAATAAATCACTCCCTTATTAAAATATATGGGCCGAATTTATTATGCCTTACATAATAACATGTCCATAAAATATTTAACTTAATAAGATGCAATTTATAACAAAAGCCCATTATATTAATGGATTATATCTTATATCATATTTAATATATAAATCACAAAACCGTGAATTATTAATAATTAATCAAATTAATTATCTCAATAATTCAAATACCACAAGAGAGGATATTTGTAATCCAATCCAATTCGTTCTAGTGTGTGACCCAATAGGCCCATTCGAAATAGGCAATTAGCTTTGTCCCAAACCCTACAAGCCCAAATTCCATAAGCGGTATCTAGTAATACATTACGGCAACCCAAAATCGAATGGCGTCGGAGATCTGAGTTAACCTTTCATAGTTTGATATTTAGTCCTTTTGTCTCACAATATCTCATTTAAGCATAAGGCATGGTCACATGTCAACCTTATATAGCTTAGCGTGTTTCTTGATCCCAAATAGATTGATATAACAAATGACATTGATAACTCTTTATCAATTCATTCTAGTATGCATACATTCTATCAATCCTACTCATCAAGTGGCCTAGAGATATCAATCTTCTTAAGAAGAACAAATTCATCACTCTCAATATCACTTCTCTACAAGATTCATGACATATCCAATCATAACTTTATTGTTACCATGTTACGGATAATGTTTGACTAAGTTAAAACATGTGATTTATCAGGTAGGAGTCGATATTGATTTTCGGTCAGAGGACTCAAACATACCGCTGCATGAAAGCTACTTGTGACATTACTCCATGAAGTGTTTTCATAGCGGGTCAGTCCAATACATGTTCCCCAACATGCATCTAGGTTCTAAGTAAAACATGACTATCCTCTTAGCAACATACTAACCTTAGTTTATTATAATTCCCATGATAATAATCGATTAGGGATATTTAGAATAGTATTGTATTTACCTTATGTTTTTTCTATGAAGTCACATACTTGAT
>CAODLS011215092.1:0-14603 GCA_948243855.1 Flueggea neowawraea
ACTTGATGGCATAAAGAAGAATAAACTATTCATGGAGTTTTATCTTCATAAAACAATATTTCATAGAAATGAAATGCCTCTTTATTAAATAATTGAATGACAATGAACATTAATGATTGGACTAGGGCACAATTCTAACAAGTTTTACCTTGAAGGACTTCTGTAAATTCATTAGTATATATGGAAGAATTGTTATATTTTATGGATTTCACGAATATGTGTTATAGGAGTGCAGGTGTTACAAGTTTCATAAAACAAGATTTTTATCTTGAACAACCTCCTAGTTTTGTTGATCCTCATTTTTCAAACAATATTTTTAAATTGAAAAAGGCTCTCTATGCATTGAAACGAGCTTGGTATGAAAGATTGGACCAATATCTTTTAGAAAATAATTTTTCAACAGGAAAGGGTAACAATATTTTGTTTTTAAAAATAAAAAAATGATGATTTGTTATTGGTTTAAGTGTATGTTGATGATTTTTCTAAGCTAATGTTGTAATATCCCATTCGTTCTTACCGGAATCTGAGGGTATTCCGTCTAGACTACGGGGAAATTCGGGATTTTGAGGTGTTAAACTGAGATCGAGAATTTTTGGAGGTGGTTTTGTGTGTACAAAGCACGTTGAGAGTTATCTGTGTGCGTTGAGGATTGTTCTACGTGCATAGATTGAGGCCAGAGGGTCATCTACGTTCATTCAAGCTAGTTTTGTACGCGTATGTGGGTGTCTGACCCGGACCGTGAATTTGCCTGCGCACGTCTGAGTGAGTTGGAGATGTATGCGAATGTTGGACATTATTTGGACTTTAAACCATGGTGAACATGGTGATCTACGTGCATAGCACTAGGTGGTGTGCACGTTGATCCTTGATCCGTGAGGAAAAGGTAACCAGATCTGTCGTCTATGCACATAGAAGCTTCGTCTACGCACGTAGTACTTGGTCAATGTGCGTAGATAGAGGTTCAACGCGCATAGATGGGCCTTTTCTGAGTGAATTAAATGAAATGTCACGTTTCAGTCCGAGGGTCTATAAAAACACCCACCCACTTCTCTCTTCTGCCATAACTCATCTCAACCACTGAACTTACTCTCTCAACTAGTCCTCTGCACTTTTAATCACTCCTCAACACATCTATTGTGATTATGAAGGTAAGAATCGTCCTTTAATATCATTTTTTTTGTCATTTTCACCTAACATTTGTTCATCTAGGGTTGTGAACGAATATTGGGATTTTGTTCAGATCTTCCTTTTCTGTTGTAAAGGAAGTTAGATATGGGTAGATTAAGCTTGGTTAAGGTTATAACCACGAGATTATAGCTTCGATTTTCAGAGATTTTGTGTTTGAACGAAATGGGTTTAATCTGAGGTAGGGTTCCAGGTCTTGATAGATTTTACATCAGATATGGGATGGTTTCTGATGTATTATGATGGATAGGTGTTAGAAATACATAGATATGATGTTGGGTGTCAAGATTTGACGATTTGTGTTGAGTTGGTCAAGCAATCCGAATTTGAGGGCTAGGATTCTTGATGATTTTGAGGTTGTTTGCAGGATCGAAGGCTAGATCCTTGCTTGAGGGGCTGATTATAGACAATGTGGGTGTTTGTTCGATCGAGTATGGATCGAAATGAGAGTTTGGATATTTTCACATAGGTTAGTTGGTATTTGCATTGCATGGATACATCCAGTACCACCACAATACTATATCATACCATGTCTTGATGTTTGTTATGTCCATATTTGTACAGCTCCGTGTACCTGCCAACAGGAGCAGCCAACCACAAGTGGTTTTTGAATGGATCTGCAGCTTTGGATACCAGGTGAGTGAAATGACAGCTTCAGACACATAGGATGTGTCTTTCAAAATTGAGTATGCTATTTTTGATATGTCGGGATATGACATGAAATCGGACTAATAATTACTGGGTTAATTAATAATCTGGATATGTGATTATTATTAACCAATGTTTTGTTATGTAAAATAAAGTATATATTGGTATATATATATATATAAGAGTATTTTGTAAATAATGGAATAATGGATAATATGTTGCATGAATTCTTGTGAAATACTATGTATGTATCACACTGATATGGGGACGCCTTGCTATGGGTTAGGTAACGTTTGGTATACCATTGTATGTTTATGGCCCTAGTCACCAGGATTTGGGCTGACCGTATATCTGGCCAGATATACGCGTTTATTGAGCAGTCAGGTGGTGGAGTCCACATTGCTAATACTTTGTTTTGGTCCCATACTATGAAGGCACAAATATATGTATATATTGTCTAAATGCATGTGGTATGTTATGATACGAACGTTTTGGTAAAATGAATTTCAGGAAAATATACTATATATATAGTATGTATACTATACGGTATATATATGTGTGAGGTATTTTAAAGAGGGTTTTCAAACCAGTTTTGTGAGGCACAAATGAGGCGATTTGGAGTGTCGCTTCCTCACTACGGAATCTTACCCCTTTTTCTTATGTTGTCTTTGTTCGCAGGTGACATTTTGGACACTCAGCATCTGACCCGTACCTCGATCCTAATGAGACACTTCTTCACTATAGTGAGTGCCCTCGTCCAGACTCTACTGTGCTATGTCGTTAGAGTTCCACATCAGGTTACTACCCACCGCAATATCAGGTTACTATTCTTCACTTTTGTATTTTGGGGTTCATTCTGATGATTTTATATTTACTGATATTTTTGATGTATTTTCTATGTATATATATATTGGTAATTATATATATGATTTTATTTCATTTATAAATGTTTGTAAACGTTTTAAATAAATATTTCGATAAGTCGGGTAGTATGTCTGATCACAGAGGCTTGTGCGGGATGGATCGTGCTCCCACAGATGGTCCACCTCGTATGCCTATCACATGCCTGACTATAGGTCGTGAAAAATGTAAAAGGAGTTTGAGATGAGCATGATTAGAAAGTTAAAATGCTTCCTTGGATTACCAATCAAGCAAATGAAGGATGGCATCTTTATTAATCAATGATTCCTTGGATTACCAATCAAAAAAATGAAGGATGGCATCTTTATTAATCAATGTAAGTATGTTAATCATCTATTAAAGAAATATGGAAAGGAGAATGCCAAGCGAATCCCAACTCTTATGAGCACCGCTACAAAGCTCTCTAAAGATGAAGGTGGTAAAGATGTGGATGAAAGATTTATAGAGGTACAATAGAATCACTTCTTTATTTAACCGCTAGTAGGCCTGATATTATGTTTAGTTTATGCTTGTGTGCATCGTTTCATTAACGTGTAAAGGAGTCTCATTTAAAAGCTATTAAAAGGATTTTTAGGTACTTGGCTAATAATGTTAGATTATGGCTTCCCAAAAATGGTGTCTTTGATCTTGTTGGCTACAGTGATGTGGATCATACTGGAAGCCAACTTGATAGGAAAAGTACATTGGGAACATGCCAATTCTTAGGTAGCGCACTTGTGCCTTGGTTTTAGAAGAAACAAAATCGGGTAGCAGTATCAATTGCGGAATTCAAATATATTGCGGTGGGTAGTTGTGTGCCACAAATATTGTGGATAAACAACAAAGTTTATATTTTTGAATTGAGTTTTCAAAAATCTCAATCAAGTCTAACAATAAAAGTGCCATAAACATTTCAAAAAATCCTAATCAACACTCTAGAACTAAGCATATAGACACCAGACATCACTTTATTCATGATCACGTTCTCAATGGTGATATTGAACTTGAATTTGTTTGCAGAAATGATCAGCCCACTCATATTTTAACACCTCTTGATAAAAAATCATTTCTCTCCATTCGTATGCGCATTGATATGTGTGATTTGAATGAGTTTTGATTGCTATATGTTATATGTTGTCATGTTCATGCATTTTCATACATTCGTGCCCAGCAAACTGATCTGTGTGGCTAAGTGTTGTGAAATAACAAGGTTAGGTAAGGAAAATGTTCGAGATTTTGGTCTCTGGGAAGCCTTACGCACGTAAATTTGGAGTTTAGTGCGTAAGTGCATAGGCTTTAACTTTGGTATTTTCTTTGTTTTCATGATTAAGTGCTTCAAATGGACTTTAAACATGTAATTTCTCCTGTGTGAAAATGGGATATGTTGTAGAACACATTTACGTACGTAAGTCGATATTTAAGTACATAAATGGTGAAAGGTGAAAAGGGTGTGAATCGCTTCTTGGGTATGCACTCACGTGTAAGCACATAACTTGTGTTTCATTTGGCTAAGGTAAGGAGTTATGGACGTAAGAGCTAGTTACATGCGTAATTACCCAAGTTTGTTTTGTATGGTAGACTATGGAATTCTTTTGCATACATAAGAAGGAGTTTAAGTACACAAGTGTTTTCATGATTGGAGAAGTTTAAGTATGTCAATTTTTGTTCTACACACGTAAAGCCTATGAATCCTCATACTCTTTATCTCTTAAAAACCCAATCTCAATCCCATTCCGCATGTCAACATATATAATTAAGGTTGGATGACTTACCTTTCACCAAGGCTCGATCGATCGGTTGTATGAAACGTTGGTGTAGCTCTTAGCACCAAAAACCCGAATCACCTTTGTGGAATCACATTTCTTTTCCACGAACATGGCCAGAGGTATCCACACGAAAGAACTTACCTTGGAATGATTGCAATGTAATAGCACCTTTTAGAATCACTATTCTAAAGATCACAAAATAATTTTCTCTCTTTGAATGTGGCACACACAAATTCGGCAATGCTTTGAGAATGGAAAGGTGTGCAAGCCTATTTATAGGCATATGAGAAGACCTAAATAGGCAGCACAATGCAACCAAAATTGCCCTCTCCTTACCTGGGTTAAAAATGTGTTTCAAGCATTGAGGAATCATCTGGACCAACTATTGGAAGGGCCTACAAATCCTTTGGCTGCTCTTCAAGGTAATGAGGCTAGGACTATGAGTGAGCAAGCTACGGAGGGAACTACGAAGGTTGAAACTGAGAGTGGTCTGAGCCTATAATACCCCGTCAGTTTTTGGTAAGGCTCTCTGTAGTCTTCCTTTCAGTCTCGTTTTGGCCTTGAACATTGGAGTGTCAAGTTGATGATTAGTGATTTGGAGATGGTTACTCGAGTAAGCATCGAGGTGTTACTCGAGTGAGATAGACCATGGATTACTTGAGTAAACAATTTTGTGTTACTCGATTGATATGAGGGGTGGATTGCTCGAGTAAATCGTTTGGTTACTCGAGTAAGTCGTGTTCTCGAATGAACACGAAGAACAATTGGAAATGTGTTACTCAAGTAACAAGATTTGTCACTCAAGTAAGAGGTGTGTCACTTGAGTGAGATGGCATGTCACTTGAGTGAGAAATGCACCTTGGCATCAACGATGTCGTTTTGGAAAGGGGTCTATAACCCCCATCGACTCCTTCAGTCTCTCACTCTCATTTCTCACAAAAATCACTCACATTTCGTCATGGAGTCGCTTCGGTTGATTCCATCCTTTCTTGAACATCATTAAGGTAAGATTAAGCTTTTAAGCCTTTCTCTTCCTCATTTTTGCATGATTGTTCATATTAGGGTTTTGAATACATGTTCATAGGTTCAGATTCATGTTTTTCCTATTGATATGGTTGTTAGGGTTTGCTTAATTGGGGTGTTAGGAGTCTAGAAACTCCTATAGATAGCTCAAATTCATTGGAAATAAGGATTTCCATAAATGGGTTTGAAACCATTCGTTTTTGGTTAATCTAGGGTGTTTTTGAGTTATTTTGATGGATTCGACCCTAGATTCGTGTTCAGGGCTTTGATTAGAGTCAATGTGGATGTTTGACATCAATTTTGGTCTGTTAAATCATGTTATACAAATTCTGGAAATTTCTGGGTTGTGTCTTACTCGAGTAAGAACTTTGGCTTACTCGATTAATCGAAGGTCGGTCTCACTCGAGTGAGCAGAATGATTTACTCGAGTGAGAAAAGGTGTCTTACTCGAGTAAGATGTGGGGTGTCTTACTCGAGTAAGCCCTTAAGGTTACTCTAGTAAGATGTGGTCCTTAGAGACCAATTTTGTAATTTTGCATATTTATAATTTTTGAGAGTTCGGGGACTTATTTGCATATTTGCAATTTTTAACTAAAACCTTACATTACTCAAGTAACCAACACTCTTACTCGAGTAATTCATCCTCCAACTCGAGTTAACAATGCCTTTACTCGAGTAACACATATCTTTACTCGAGTAATCATACATTCTTTCCAATAAAATTAAAAAAAAAATACTCTGTATTTTGACCAAAATGAATGGGTTCTTACATATTTCCCTCATCGAAATAAATTCATTCTCGAATTTTCAGACAAGTTCCAATCAGAAGTAAAATCAAACCCAAATCTTTGAATCCGAAACTGATCCTTTAAACACAGTATACAAAATAATACAATGCATAACAAATTATAGAAATCAAATACAGAAACAGAAAACAGAAGATACTGACGTAAAAATTAGTAGAACAAAACATATACGGTTATCTACCTTATATTCTCAGCTTCCCAAGTAGCCTTGTCAACAGAATGATGTCTCTAGATCACTTTCATTAATGCTATATCCTTATTCTGGAGTCTTTTGACCTAACAATCAATAATCTAGACTGAAGTCTCATCATAGGACAAATATGATCTTACCTCAACAGACTAAGGTGCCAAAACATGTGATGAATCAGAAACATACTTCCTTAGAAGGAAATGTGAAACACTGGATGAACTGAGGTAAACTGAGGTGGTAATACTAATTCATATGCAACAGTCCCAATACGACCAATAATCTCAAACGGACCAATGTATCACTGGCTCAACTTGTCCTTCTTTCCAAATCTCATAACACCCTTCATAGGTGATACTTTAAGGAATACATGGTCTCCTACCTTAAATTCTAAGAGTTTACGCTTCGGATTAGCGTAACTCTTCTGTAGACTATGGGCCGTCTGAATCCGTTGCTGGATTAACCTAACCTTTTTAATAGTCTCCAAAATAATATCTTCCCCAAAGATTCTCTCTCACCGGCTTTATTCCAAGACAAAGGAGATCAATACTTTCTACCATACAGTGCCTCATATGGTGCCATATCAATAGTCGAATGATATGAGTTATTATATGCAAACTCTACTAAAAGCAAATGGAAATCCCAACTCCTAGAAAAATCTATAGCACATGCTCTCAACATATCCTTTAGGGTCTGAAACATACACTCAGATTGACCATCAGCCTGTGGATGAAATGCTGTACTGAAATCTAATCGAGTACCCAACTCTTCTTGCAGTTTACGCCAAAATTACGAAGTAAACTGAGGTCCTCTGTAAAAAACTATGGAAACTGACACACCATGCAAACATATAATTCTATCAATGTACAACTTTGCTAGTTATGCCATTCCATCAGTCATCTTAATAGGAAGAAAATATGATGATTTAGTCAACCGATCAACAATCACCCAGATGGAATCATATCCAGAAGATGTATTAGGTAAACCAACTAAAAAATCCATCGTAATACAATCACACTTCCACTTTGGAACAGGTAACTGCTGTAATAAACCATATGGACGTTGATGTTCAAAATTAACCTGCTGACAGGTTAAACACCAACTTACAAACTTTGATATATCTCTCTTCATCCCTGGTCACCAGTAAGACTCTCAAAGATCCCAATACATCTTAATGTATCCCGGATGTACAAAATATACATAATTATGACCCTCTGTCATAATCTCATCACGTAAACCATCAGAAGATGTTACACACAATCTCAAACCAAACCAGAGAATACTAAAATCATTTACATTGAATTCAGGTATACCGGAT
This sequence comes from Flueggea neowawraea, assembly GCA_948243855.1. Lineage (NCBI taxonomy): Eukaryota > Viridiplantae > Streptophyta > Magnoliopsida > Malpighiales > Phyllanthaceae > Flueggea > Flueggea neowawraea. Next base: position 7,834 of record CAODLS011215092.1, read on the forward strand.
GATCTAACCTTTCCAATCAAACTCTGGATCTTAGAATTATTCTTCTGGGATTCATAAATCCGATCTAATAACACATGTCTCACCTCAATATGGCCAAACAAACCTCCAAAGTTATCAAATCGTGACTCTACTCCTTCTTTCATAAATATCTGCCATTCCGACAGTACTGGTCGTCTCTTAACAGAAATATGGGCTAAAATACCCTTTCACTTCCTACTCAAAGTATCAACAACAACGTTGGCCTTGCCAGACTAATATGATATGGTACAATCATAATCATTTAGTAACTCTAACCAATGTCTCTATCTCAAATTCAGATTTTGCTGCCAAAACATATACTACAGACTCTTATGATCAGTGAAGATCTTAAAAGTCTCACCTTGATAACAAAACTCACTCTAACCCAACGGTCGAAAGCATACTATCTTTGCAAAACAATCCAGGGTAGCATGTCAAGTTGAAAGCCAATCCACACCAAATATGACATCAAACTCTCCCATGTTTAATACCGTGAGATTGGTGATCAACTCATGTCCATAAAAGGAAATCACACAATCCTGGACTTCAGAATCAACTTTAGTCTTCCTACTCAAAGGTGATGAAACTTCTAACAGTTTATCCAACAAATGCACTAGTATCCCACATGCTCAACAAAATATGGAGTAACAAATGAATGCGATGCACCAGAATCAAACAAAACATAAGCAGAAGTACCAGATATAAAAAGCATACCAGTCACTGTAGCAATAGAGGTCTCATCTCCTAGCGTGTCAAATGATACGGTCGAGCCTGTCCTTCCGTAGGAGTGCTCTGTGATGGCTGACTAGACTGATCTCAACCTCTGGCTCCACTCCCTCTACCAAAAAACCACAGCCTCATAAACCTCTACCAACTCCTATACCAGCACCAGTACTAGCAGTACTCGAACCTCTTGTAAAGGGATGCCTAGATTGACTACTCGAACCTGACTTTTATGGACATTCTGCTATCTTGTGCCCTGGTTGTCGATATTAGAAACAATTACCTGTTGCTTTGGTACAAGTCCCAGTGTGCCACTTTCCACAAAGATCACAATGGGTCTGAAAACTCTGGCCTCCACTTTGACCTCTAATACATTTAGATGGTTGTGCCATACTATAACTTTGAGTGCTCTGACTATGCCTCTGACTAAAAGAAGGTCTACGCCTCGATCTAAACTGACTACTCTAACCACGACTCTGCTGGCCTAAAGAAATATCCTCGATCTTTGACCTCTTACTGAACTCACGAGGATGCCTCTCCTCCATATAGTCGATACCCCTAGCTGATTCGACCATCCGCCTGACTATTTTCTTATTGTGGCTTGCTACCACTCGGGTAAATCGAGCCAACAAACCATTATGGAACTTCCTCGATAATGCCTCCTCTCCCCTACATTCATTTAGAGCATATCTGCTAAGCTCTTTAAACTTCTCTTCATACTCAAAAACTGACATACCAGGCTCCTGTTGGAAGTCACTTAACTCATCTGCCTTCTGGTCCCTGATACTACGAGGAAGAATAGATATGATGAGTTCAGTCTTAAAGTCTGACCAATTGGTAGGTCATCGAATCTGAAAACCTAGCCAATATGACTTTGTATCATTATTAGTAATGCCTCTAGCTCTAAAAAAATGCTCCATAGCATCAAGGAACACATATGGATCCCTTCATATTCTGCTAGCAAATCTCGGAGTCTTAAGCTTTAGAAATCAATCCAATATGTCTACAACATCATCCTGGGGAGCTATGGGAGCAATTGTCCTAGTAACATCTGCGACTATCTCAGGCTGAGGCTAAGGAACAAGCGAAACAACTAGAAGATCTGGCTCAACTAAAATCGGATGAACTGGCTGATCTCTAGCTGCCTGTTCAAAAAAAAATCTCAATCCGCTCAAGAGCTGAAGCAAATCTATTAAATGGATAAGGCTGGGCCATAGGCTGCGACTGAGATACAGACACTACAACCTCTGGTGCACTATGTGAATCAACAAAAGACTGAGCTACGACCTTAATAGGTTCCATAACTGTAAACATCCGATACACAAAATATGCATGCATATATGAAATACACATGATTGCCACAATACTAAGATATGTACCAAAATAGTAACTAGAAACAAACCAGAATGACTCTGTCAAGAATATCTATGCTCTACATCAACCCAGACATAACGAAGCCTAGGGCTTTGATACCAATTCTGTCACGACCCATTTTTGGACCTCATTTGGTGTACGAAGTGAACCATCTAAATAAGCCCGATCCATCTTGCACAAGCCTCAAAAGAACAGATATACTACCTGATTACTCAACATTTATAAATAAATAGGCAATATAAGTTAAAACATGATTTATATATAAAAATATACAAATCATTATACAAAACCATACAGAATGAAAACCCAAAACCCATCACATTTCGATGTAGAGCTCTACTATATACATAAATAAGACTCAGTCCAAAAAGACACTCAGCCAAAAGAAGGTGTCTACTGAGTGACGAGTGCGATCAGGCAACGGATGCCAAAATGTATGCCAGAAAAATATAAAGGGAGAGGGGTGAGAAGTCTCAGTGAGGGACGACACTCTAGATCACCTCATACGTGCATCACAAAGACTTTTTGAAAATAATTCAAAAGTATCACAAGCTCGTATGTATAATATCATATGTACACTACTAATAATAGTAATGTTTGAAATCATTTCCAAAACATTTGCACTTAAACCAACCAACATACAATCAAACGATATTGTCAAATAATATTATATATCTCTTATATATCATAACTGCATAATGGGACTAAAACAAGAGTGATCATGCCACTAAATAACAGAAGTGACTTTGTCACTAAATAACATGATTGGATGAATCACTAAAAACAAGAGTGATTGTGTCACTAAATACTTGTGTCTGGCCGAACACACCATTACGATATAACCCTGGCAACTAAGGGTCTCACAATCAGCATTCATATACCAAAGGCTACATACCTCGTAGATGAGGTGTCCCATGTATATACAAAATCCATTGCAAGCAACATGCATATCAGAATTATAAAACCAGAAAACTGATATGTATAATAGTTCAAAATCCAAGAAAACCAGTTCATCATATAACCGGTTTTAAATAGCCAATCCATTACGTAATTAGATTATAGGTGATATCTCAGCATACAAAAAATATATAATGTTACAAAAGACACGACCTAAGTGTCTAAATCTACCACCGCACTCACATGGAGTCCAAATCAAAGCTAGACTAATCACACACCACCAGTAGGGGTTGGTCACAGTCACATCATAGAGGGCAATGAATTTGATTGCAGGTATGGGTATAAAGAGAGGAGCGGTGCCCTTTAATTATTTAGTTTCCCCTCTATTTTTCGGGGCTCCTAGGCGAAAATATTTGCAGCCGATAGGATAGCCAATAAATTTAGTGCTTGGAAATGAGGCTTTCTTTCTATGGCAGGCTAAATTGCTTTTGTGGTGTCAATAATCTAGAGTTTTTTATTGCACTCTTTTGTTGTATACAGGTGGCCAAAACATATGGTTCGAAAACTGAATAGACAAATCAAGAACTTTGTTTGGTTAGGTTCCATGATTCAGTCTAAACTTGTTATGGTGCCATAGTCTATCTGTTGTTCTTCAATTATGGAGGGAGGTATTGGGTTAAAGGATATTTCTTTGCTTAATGTGGATATGTTGGGATTCATCGGGTGGAGATTTTTGGCAAGGTCTGCTCCGGCTTAGACTGTGTTGGAGGGTCAGTTCTTGTTGCCTTCCGATCTTCCTAGGCAGATTTATTTACGTTCGTCAGTTTGGATATCCATGCGCCAAATTTATGAGGAATTGAAGGGTCACTACTACTGGCTTCCTATAAGAAATTCAACTCTCAATTTTTGGACGTGTCTTTGGCTGCAGCCGTCCATTGCACAACACCTATCACTCACTTTTCAGCAGCAACTGAGTTTGACAGACACTATATTGGATTTTGTGGTTGATTTACAATGGCTTCTTTGTGGGAGCTTGTGTGATGATGTTAGAGATACGGTAGAGGAGGTTCGTTTCCTAAAGGAGTCATCTGGCGTATGTATCTAGAGGTATGGTGCCAATGGTAAGTTTTGTGTCAATAGTTATGACTGCTTGCTCAGTGGTTTTAGAGAAGTGGTCCTTTGGAATAGATTCACGTGGAAGAGATTTATACCTCCTTCTCGGTCCACATTAGGATGGCAGGCTTTTCTAGGTTAACTCTCAACCTAAGATAAGTTACTGGAAGGATTCAGATTTCCATCTTGGGCTCCCCCTTTCTAAAGATTCGGTGAAAACTTAGCCACCTGTTGGTGACATACCGGATCAATACTCAGGTATGGACTGCTGTTACTTCTCTCTTTGGTGTTAGAGTGCAGTGTGATACCACTCTCAAGTCGTTTATTTTGGCGGCTATTATTGTTCAGTTGAGCTCACAATTGAAAGCTCTCTGGAATGTGGCTATAATCAATGTTATATGGATCCTTTGGTGAGAGAAGGATAATGCTATTTTTAATGACTGGTCAATAACTGTGTATAATCTGTTGTGCATGTAGGTATTCATCCATTTTAACTTGGTTATTTCGCGTCGAGCTGTTATCTTTTTTTTTTTTGTTATCTGAATCCATAATTGAGTTTTTTTTTTATGTTCTGCTTCACAGATTAGGAAAAAGAAAGGACTGAACCAGAATAAAGCCCATCTGATGGAGATTCAAGTGAACAGTGGGCACATTGCTAAGAAGGTTGACTTGGCCTACAATTTCTTTGAGAAGACAATCCCCATTGATGCAGTTTTCTAGAAAGAAGAGATGATTGATACTGTTAAGGTAACCAAGGGAAAAGGTTATGAAGGTGTGGTTACTCGTTAGTATTGAGTTTGGTTTTGATGATGATGAGAACAAAACATCCATGAAAGATGAAAATGTGGCATCTAAGCACTTAAAGAATAGTAAAAAAATTGGTTGTGCTGAAAATGGATTTTGTGTACACAATATCGGGTACTAAGCACTTAGAACTAGTGTTGTGCACACAATATCTGGTACTAAGCACGTAAGACAGCTTTTGTGCACATAGTATCTGGTACTAAGCACGCAAACAGGGTTCCAAAAACTGACAAATTCAAGATGCTCATCGGGAATTTGAATTTGAATATTCTCAGATACAGTCATGTGAAGTATTAAAGGTGCAAACTTGAAAAATTTCGTCTAACACGTAGCATCTAGTCTTGTGCACTTAGTATATGATCTTGTGTGCTTAGTATCTCTTATGTGCACTTAGTATCTATTTTGTGCACACAGTATCTGGTTCAATGCACACAGTATCTAAGGTCAGCATTGTACAACATTTGGATTTATTCCACAACGGCTATATTATTGATTACAATTGCCACAAACTCCAAGAATGCTATAAATAGACATCTCCAACGTCTAAAGAAAGTAGAGAATCATAGAAAAACCTTGGCTACACGTTGCTATCTTTATTTCTCATTTATTCTCTCTCTTTCTTTTTTATACCTACTCTTGATATTTTCATTTTCTATTATTCTTGGGTTGATTTGAGCATATAATATGTGTTTTGGGAGCACAATTTATAACAATAAAGTATTTGATTGAGGGTTGTATAGGTTTTCTTGTTGAGCCTTGAAAACAAGAGTAGTTGCTAGTGAGCATTTGAAAACTATAGGTTTGGTTTGCTTGTTTGGTCCATAAAAAATGTAAGGGTTTACTTGTTGAGCTCGCAAAAACAAGTGGTGTAAAAGGTTTCCTTCCACCCGAAACTGAGAAGATAGTGGATTGAAATTCTTGAGTGGATCTCAAGGAGTGGATTCAGGTCAAAGAGGATCCAACCACTATAAATTGAGAATTTATTTTCTCTCTCCCTACTATATTTACTTTGCTTTATATTTACCTATATTGTTTGTTAATTGATGGTTTTATTGCTTCCACATTTCACTTTGATTTTGGTTTGAAAAGAACTTTGTTATTTAGTTTAATTTGTAGAAGATTTTCAACAAAGTTTTCAAACTCTTTAAAACTCCAATTCACCTCCTCCCCCTTTTGGAGTGCCATACTTAGGGCCTACAGTTGGGGGTGTGACTCGTCTTCCCCGAAAGACCCACCGTGCTCTCTGCAAGGTGGCTTGTATTGGCACATTGCATCCAACCAGGGTTTCATTTACTGTGTCAAGAGCTGGTCAAAATGGTTACAATCACTGCACTGAAATGAACAAGAAAATTTATAAGCTTGGTAAGGCTTGCCAAAAGTCTCATACTACAATAAATGAATACAATAGGTGATACTTTAACGCACGTGGTTTTACTCTTGCATCAATTACATAGCTTTTTCGTATTTCAGTTTCATTAACTGCTCCCATTTACGATAATGCCAGAACTGAGAAGGATATTACACCACCAATGGGAGGTTTTCCACATTACGCTATGGTGAAGGATGATTATGTAATGATTAAAGGATGTTGTGTTGGCCCGAAGAAGCGAGTTGTGGCTTTGAGGTAGTCTGATGAAGGACGAGAAAATCAAGAAATTGATTTTCTTTAATATTTTGTATTACTTTAATTTTTTAATTATTAGTGTAAATCTTGTAGGATTATTTACTATGATTTTTTGGGATCTTACTTCTACTAGAAGTACATTCCTATTTTATTTAGGTTTTAGTGTTCGTGTTAGATTAGATTTCCTAATCAAGGTAGGGTTTTGTGCTTATATAAA